>JAYMFT010140478.1:9914-26900 GCA_038088735.1 Panulirus argus
AGAGAGAGAGAGAGAGAGAGAGAGAGAGAGAGAGAGAGAGAGAGTTACCCATAGCAAAATGGGAAGGCCAAGGAAGTGTGTGTCAGTATGTATGGAAATGCATGTGAAGGGCAAAGACCATTTCTTAACCTCTTTAATGTAAAGGTTATGTGACCTTTCCTGTACATGTATAGGTCGGCACGTGTAACTTCTGTAGTGTGACCATTGTGTTAAAATGACTTCCTGAAAGAGTGGGGTCATTGTATTGTTGTCGTAGAAATTGATTGAAAGATTAAGACGGTATTTCTTAATGTTTTTATTATGTTGAAGGAGGAGACATTAAGCTAATGTAGCTGAAAAATTAGAACTGCACTGTTGAATGTTATTTCTGAATAAGGGTGATCGTGGGTGTTTCAGTCACCGATATGTAGAAACATTGTTATTATAAATAGATGCAGTGAAAGTACGAACCCAAGGGGAACTCCTTTTGGGGTCTGTGTGATTGGTTACATGACTCGCAGATCTCTTGATTAGCCCTAGATTTAGCAGAGTGGCGGATTGATCATAATTGGTCGTTTTGTGGGGAGCCCCTGGGACACGGTTAGAGTGACTTTGCGGATCGTTAACTAGTCCCAGATATAGGAGAGCGGGCGGTTTGGTCGTTACTTGGTAGTTTTGTGAAAAGCCTTGACCCACGCTTGTGGGTTTGGGAGGTGATTTACCTCTTGAAGTGGCCGTCCAACAGGAGTTACCCCATCCAGTGTGTTGTTGTCACGCTGACGTGGCCACTGGATCATTATTTCACGACCCAGACTAAAATACTTCGAGAGAAACTCCGGTTGGCTTGAAGGTCGTTTGTTTGTGAGGTCATTGATGTCTTGAGGGCTCGTGTGGGGGGAGAAGGAGGAGGAGGAGGGGGTGGTCCACCTCATCAACTCGAAACTTAACGTCTGTAAAGATGGAACTGATCGCCATTCTATCGATAGCATTGTGGCTTCTTTGACCAAGTACATTTCGAGAACTAAAGACTTATTGAACTGATTGGGAAGATAATGGTGTGCTTTTAGATGCAAGTTGCTTGGCGATGGGGACCAGTATATGGAGGGAAACTGATACTGTGTCCACGCAGGCATCAGAGCTTTGCCTTGTGATATACATATTGCAGTATTGTACACGTTTGAATCACCGTGACACAGCTGCTGGAGCCTGACAAGCGTAATGCTCTACGAACGAGGGCCAATGATGTGAAGCATGACTTTTGTTCCCACCACAACAAAGCAGAGGGAACCTTCCATTCCAACGCATTCCTCTTTTCTTTTCTTTACTTTTCTTGAGGGAAATTTATAGCGAAGGACTTTTTTTTTTTTGGGGGGGGGAGTTAGGTGTTGTTGAGATTATACAGGTGTAAACCGGATTACGTTTACAGAATACACCGAAGGATGTAAACCACGAGCTATATAGCATGTAAACCACGAGTCCGTAGGTTACCTACACTTGGCCTCCTCGGCTTTCCTGGTTTTCCTTGGCGGATTCGTGCATGGGAGTCGAAATGTTTGGTTATCCCCCTTGACCACAACGATACAAGCCTTGAGCACGACGGTAGGGCCCTGAGCAAGGCCCCTGGGGTATAATGGTATGGTCTGTAATTTCAGCCTTAAGGTTTGGGTGAAAGGCCAGGCCATGGCTATTTCGAAGGGTCGTTACGTCGTGCTTAAACAATCGAATTCCTCTGTACCAGACCTGGTTCACCGTAACTTACAGTCCCTGCAATTGCAGCCGAAATTGGAGGAAAACACCGTAGTTTGCCTGTTAATGGGGGGACTTCCCACACCCCCCCAACTCCAACACACAGAGCCCTTTGGCCAAGATCAGAAGCTTAGTAAACGTTCTTATCAGCTTAATATTTTGTGCAAGACATTTGGTCCCCACGAGTGTAGAACGCCTTCCCCGTGCAGTGAATGTAGGTAATTACACACACACACACACACACACACACACACACACACACACACACACACACACGCGCGCGCATACACACACACACACACACCAATGGCGTCGTCGACCTTGTCCCCTCCCCCTGGCCGGTGTTATGAGGTCTCCTCGCAGACCCTGCGGCTGGACTTTGCTTTCTTTCCAGAGAGTAATTTCTGAAATGATTGTTCTGTTTATAGCGTAGTTAGGGGTCAGTTAGTGACAAACCACATTCCTTGAGGCAGGCTGGATGGTGATGGCGGTGACCCGGTTCTGGCTTGACCTGGTGGTGGTAGCGGTGGTGGTGACCTGGCTCTAATGGTGTGTTTTTGATGACCTAGTGTGTGGTGGTTCTTGGGTTGTAATAAGGTCTTCCACACGTAATTGGGAGGAATGTGTTCGCAAAGACGCGCGCGACCAGTGCGCTCTGCTCTTTCCTACAGTAGCTGGATTTATTTCTAGGGCCCCTAACCGAAAGCTGTCAAGTCGGGACTAAGGACACCTTAAAAGAAAAAGAAAAAATTAACAAATCCACTTTGTTACTTTGATTTAACTTTCTTTGTTAATTTAACCTTTTTAACCGACATGAGTTTAACTGGGAAGCGCTTATTGCCTCCACGTCATGTCCACTGCTGTCATAAACAGAAATGCGGTGGATGGTGTTCGCGTGGACGTTTCATAGCCCCAGTGGACATGATAAGTGCATTACCCCGTTGGATGGCTCTCGTGGGGTGGACGTCTCATGTGGACTGATAAGGGTGGATGGGCTCTCGTGTGGACGTGACAAGTGGACTGGCTGGACCTCTGCACATTCAGTGTCCTCTCTTGAGCAATCACGGCCCCCTGCTGTCTCCACTGAAGATCAGTCTTTGAATATCACAGATAACTGCTGCTGTTACTGCTGCTGCTGCTGCTTCTATTATCGCCCATCATTCTGCTGCTACTCCTCCTGCAGCTGATGATACTGCTGCAACTGCTGTTCACGTGTATAAGTGGGAGGGTCGTCAACACACAAAATAACAGGAGTCAAACGCTATCAGTTCTAGGAGATCGGTTTCTCAGAGACGCGAAGGTCTGTAACCAAAGAAGAGGCAGAAGAGATTCTTTCGCTACGTCTAAAAGTTAACCGGAGGAAATTTTCAATCAAGAATGTCGGAGACTTCAAAGCCACTCCTCAGGAATGTGGATAGGGGTTCCCGTGTTTTTACCAAAAGAAAAGTTTTGATAATATTGCACTCTACAAGAGCGTATGGTAGAAAGAAAGGCGACCAGACTGTTATAAGATACATCTGACGTGTGTTGGATTTACAAGTAGGCTAAAAAGTATTTTCCGAGCCTTTCTACTTCCAGGATAGCCTCAAACATCTCCTTTGTATTCCCAGGATAGCCTCGAACATCCCCTTTGTATTCTCAGGATAGCCTCGAACATCCGCTTCGCATTCCCAGGATGGCTTCGAACACTCCCTTTGTACTTTCAGGATAACCTCAAGCGTTTCTTTTTTTTTCTTATTTTTGTACTGGACACCATGCCTTTCAATTACAACGAGAGTGAGAGAGAGATAAAGAAAGTACTTACCACTAGATTTAGACCGAAGGCAGGGTTAAGTCGTAGTGCTTACAGCAGGAAAACTTCTGAAGGAGTTACAAACAACGAGACATGTGAATTATGTTATCCTCTGGTTCTATAAGTGAGTTGGAGAGAGATTGTATGTTTGTGGACTGAAAGCCAGCAGCCCACGTGTGGGGAAGAGTCAGAGAGACAAGACATCTACCTGGGCCCACAGGAGTGAGACCTTACGAGCCACTAAAATGCTGGCTCATTGCTCAAACGTCACTAACCCTCCCTGTATCCAGGCGGGTTGTAGTACTACCTGTAACATACCTCCCTGGTCGATGGCTGCTTACCACCTACTACCTACTAGGGAGAGAGAGAGAGAGGGAGAGAGACAGAGATAGAAAGAGAGACTGACTCACGTCTTCCCTAGGCATGGACAATCACCACCAACAGCCACAGTACAGCAATGTGGGTCATTGGTGTTTGCATGATGATGCGGCCTAGTTTGGAAATTCCTCAGTGAATGATGACTGTAACTGCCATTCTCTATTGACGGGCCGCTGTCGTTTGCCATGTGTGGCAACTGTCATCTTGCCAGGGCTGAACGGCAAGCTTTATGCATTGTTTAAAAAAAAAAAACTCTTGCCATGATCTCTTCTTTGGGGGGACTCGTAAAAACAAGGAAAAAAAAAGAGATCGTTGGGTTCAGACTCTCTCTCTCTCTCTCTCTCTCTCTCTCTCTCTCTCTCTCTCTCTCTCTCTCCAAGCCATCATTCATATTTAAGATCCCCCCTGAGACCCTGATGTGAAAAGCTATTTATGGAGAGAATATTCAGTTTCCAGGAACCTTAAAAAAGATACGTTTTATCCATGTAATTGAAGGGTACACCCGGGGTGGGGTGGGGGGTGGGGGGTCTTGGACCAGGAATGGGGGGAGGGGGGGAGGGGGAATGTTTACCAGGGGCGTGTTCCCTAACATTCCTTCAGCTCCTCCTGCAGCAGCAGCACCTCCTTCAGGCTGCAGGTGAGTGAGATAGAGGGGTAAGGGGGTGTAGGGTGCAAATCCCCTCCCCCCTCAATGCATGGGGTTCGAACACTTGCATTCACCCATTCGTATTTGTTCCCCATACATGGGTTCCCGTCACCGGCACGCTAGTAAATACACGTACACACCCATTATTTTCCACAGCCACGCCCACACGCCCACCAGCCACGCCCAGATGAGTAGTTCATCTCCCACAAGAGGCGTCAGGGTCGTTCGTTTCCTAAACCATTGTTTGCGTAGGAGAGATTTCCTTCGCGGGTTTGGGAACAGTGTTATGTACGTGTTGAAGGCTGCTCGTCTGTACTGTGTGTGTGTGTGTGTGTGTGTGTGTGTGTGTGTGTGACGTTCCCTTCATCACACACGACTAATTTCAGAACTTTGCGTCGTCATTACATGATACTTAACTCCCCGTGTTCCGTTTTCTGTTGCTCCCATGCTGGCGCCACTCCGCGCGTCACCAGCCGTCTCACGTGACGCCGTGCCAGCTGGCGGCCGAGGAGGTGTGACGCTTGCGTCACCGTCTCCCTCGTTCGACGAGTGCAAGCTGCTAGTAGTTTGTCTTGGGTGATTTAAGCAGAAGTTTGGGAGTTTTGATGTGTTGGATGTGTAATAAACTTGCCGGATGTTTGACTGGCAGTTGGGGATGGTGGAGACTGGCTGTTGGAGGTTGTGAAGGCAGACTGTTGGGGTGGCGGAGGCTGGATGTTTGGGTGGTGGGGGCTGGCTGTTGGAGTTGCGGTGGCTAGCTGTTAGGGATGTTGGAGACTAGTTGTTGGGGTGGTGGTGGTTGGGGCACGGTGGAGATTGGCTGTTGGCGTGGTTGAGCCTGGCTGGTGAGGCTGGCGGTTGTTAAGCATATGTCTGACTATTGCATTCGTGATGTAAGCTGCAAACAGCAGGAGGCTGGTTGAGCAATTACCCACCAAGGGATTTCTTGTCTCTGATTTATTCAGGGGAATAGAAAACGGTCCGATGTACACATACCCCCAGCTTCAGTAAATAAGTTTTGCGTTATTAGTATATAATATTTTTTCCCTCTAAAAGTTAGTAAACAAACTTGAATTCCTCAGTAAACACCATTTTCATTATTCGTTGTCTCATGTGTGTGTGTGTGTGTGTGTGTGTGTGTGTGTTGTAATGTTATATTAAGTTAGCTTTGATTTTAACCCTTCAAATATGCGACTGAGTTCCATGTGTTTCCATGGGCCCTGGAGGAGGAAGTTGAGAGCGGGTTCGTACCTCCGTAACACCTGCTGTGTTGCGATAACCAACCCGATATATACTTTCGCCTCGCAAGCACCCGTGACAGCTGCCTTGTCGTAACGGCCATCCCGACGTAACTCGGCCCACTGAGCCGTGACGGAGGATGGTGGGTTGACGGGAGGAATCCAGTGACGCCGGTGACGCCATACGCCCCGTAACATCTGTCCGGGGATTACATACATAGCTGCTGGGGAATTGCCTTTTGATGTGACGGCAGACCGCTCCTCCGTCTCATCAAGTCCCGTAGACAGAAAATGATGATTCCGGTAGACAGATGGGCAAACATTTGCTCATTTTGACGACGATCGGAGTCTTTTTTTTTTTTTCCAATACACACACACAGTCACGGCCCAAGAGGGAGTTACGTGGGAAGGACAGAGAACAGGAGACATGGTCCATAACGATGTTATTTTGTGAGATTTATCTCAATCCAGTGTGTGAATCAGGATAGCAAAGCAGGAGGCACTCCCCCTCCCCCCAGTCCACCAACCATCTCTTCTTCCGGCTCAACTGCCGATACAGAACAGCGCCTCTGGCGGAACCCCGATGAGGTAGGCTGCAGACGATTAACGTTATGGTGCACACCGCCTGCTCTGGTTTGTGAGGGCACGAATCTTGAACGCGAAGGTACTATTCCTTGAGCACGGCGGTGCGACCCCCTTGCGTAAAAAAAAGAAAAAGTTACACCCCAAAAAAAATATCAACATTTTTATTTTCCACGACGTTGATACGTAGAAGACAAGTCATTCCACGAAAACGAAGGGTATCAGATCTCGCGTTTGAGCAAGTGTCTCGTGAAGATTGAAGCCTCACGTCGGAATTCTAAAGCGACCTGTAATCATATGACCGACTGTGATGACCTTGTTCACGGTATGTGTCAAGTCCTGGACAACTCGGTACCCGTGTGTGTGTGTTTGTGTGTGTGTGTGTGTGTGTGTGTGTGTGTGTGTGTGTGTGTGTGTGTGTGGACAGCGTTGGCTAAGGTAACGGAGACTGTGCAGGGAGGGTTGAACTGCTGGCGCTGAAGGCGATGGGTCGTCAACCTGAAGTACAAGCGAACGGACTTGCACTTCGTCCTCCACCGCTACCTCCTCCTCCTCCTCCGCCTCCTCCTCTTCCTCCTCCTCTTCCTTTCTCTTCTCCTTCTCCTCCTCCTCCTCCTTCGTCTGCGGCTGTCCACTGTCTTGGGATCGATTGCCTGGCTCTCACGTATACATGATTATTTGCCTGAGTTTAGGGGAACACTTCGAGGGATAAGAGTCTTAGATTATCCTTTTGTTTCGATCGTATAATTGGTGAGTGTTTACTAGTAAACTTATCGAGGGAATAGGGTGAAGTTTATTAATGTGTTACCTGGTTTAAGACCAGGCAGTTGTTAAGAGAGTTAAAATCTGTTTCATTAGAAATAACACGAGGCATTTATTAAGGGAGTTGATGCATATTTCCTGATGTGATTAAGTTCATGTATGATCACACCTGCTTTGTGATCCATCCTTGTTTCGATCAGCTGTACACGATAGCACGACCTCTGGATATGGAGGACTGGCCTTTGACCTGACCCTTAAAGGTTGTAGTACTTGCTGTGCAACGAGATGGCTTTCATGGAATATTTGCTGGTGAAGTAAGCTGTATGGTTGTCGAAGAGATCTTGATGGTTGGGATTCTAGAAATGGTGGTTGTGATAAGTGTAGTTCCGTTGGTCTTCGAGTGTTCCAGAGGCCTGGAATCTGGAAGTCTCCAGAGACCTGGAACCTAGATCTGTCTAGAGATTTGGAACCTGGAACTATCTAGAGACCTGGAACGTAGAATTACCCAGGCACCTGTATCTGTTAAGAGAACTGTTTCGGAACGGTCCAGGAGACCTGGAACCCGGAACTGCCCAGAGACTTGGAACCTGAAACTGCCTGGAGACCTGGAAACTGGAACTGCCCAGAGACCTAGAACCTGGAAACCGACTCCGAGCTGGGCTCGTGGCACCTCCGTCAATCCAGACTCCATGGAAAACGCGCAGCGCGTCACCAGCTGTGTGTGCGTGAGGGGGGAAAGCCCAGTGCCGCACGTAAGGGAAATCGGAAAAGAGTCCCTTGCGGTGATGATGATGATGTACCCGCAAGACCCGCAGAAAGTGCGGCGGTCCCATCCACCACACCCCCCTTCTGCGGTTACCTTGCTGGCTGGAAACTCTGAGAGCCGACGGCCAGGACGCCTCTGGCATACTCTATGGGGAGGACGATGGTCACTTTCCAGGGACTCTTCTCAGCCGTGTGGAGGTCGGTGGCCGCAGTGATACATAGAGTGTTGGAGATGTCGGTTGGTGGTGTGTGTGTGTGTGTGGCTGTTGGTGGATTCTGCTGGCCATCAGCTGTTGGAGGAATGAATGTTGGACGTAGTAGTGATGGTGAGGTTGGAGGGAGTGTCTATGTCCAACACTTCGGGCAAATACACAGTGCCAACACTACAGACAAGTACACAGTGCCAACACTACAGACGAACACACTGTGCCAACACTGCAGACAAACACACTGTGCCAACACTGCAGACAAGCACACAGTGCCAACACTACAGAAAAATACAGTGCCAACACGACGGATAGATAACCCACTTAGTTATTGAGGTCGAGTGTAATCCATTGGTTGCTTTGTGTGTTTATGTGCACATGTGTGTGTGTGTGTGTGTGAGGTTAAGGGATTAGGTCATGTCACTATGGAAGAGACACTTCCATCATAGTCATCACCATCATAATGTTCACATTTGTCTCAATACATCCTGAATTTTGGTTTGACTTTTTTCATTTTGGTTATATCTATTTTATGGTGGTGATGAGACGCTGTTTGTGGTGGAGTAGGAGGGGCATGTGTGTTGGTGATTGTAGTGGTGGTGGTAGTAGTAGTAAGGGTGTTGATAAAGGAGTGTGTAGCTGATGATGCGAGTGTTGGTGATTGTGATGGTAATTATGCTGGTGATGATGGTGGTGGTGATTGTGGTGGTGGTGGTGGTAGGCCAGTCAACAACACAGCCTGGGAGGGGGGAGGGAAGAGGGAGGAAGGAGGGGGTAAGGGGGCACCACCTCCTTCCCTTAATGGTGCCAACCACCATAGGTAAGTCTGGTAGTATACCTCCTGCTGGTACCCCTATCCCTCCCCTCCCCCCTCGAGGCTCGGGGTACCATCATCGGTACCATAAGTTCGGGACGCTCCTTCTCTCAGATGATGGAGGTACGTATGTAAAACCAGACAATTCGGGGGAAAAAAAAAGAGAAGATAAATAGAATGTTTGTGAAGAATTGTCTGGAATTTGAAGGATCGTGAAGCACTCTCGTGGAATTTGTGACTCACTGTGTTATGTAATCTCTCGTACCGTGGCTGCTTTTCAACCTTGTACCTTACAGTACCGTGTAATGTACCGTATATCGTCCTCTTGTACCGTGGCTACGTGTATCGTCCATGTGTACTTGGGCTGTGGTATACCTTTGTTCTATCCTTTGATATTTATGTGGGGCAGTCGGGTGTATCGCGAAAGTAGAGTGTACCGGTCTTGGGTACCGTGGTTATGTATGTACGCCTCTTTGTTCTCAGGTACCAATTGAGTTGTCGGATGGGGTGGGGTTGTGTGGGGGTTGGGGTTAGGAGGAGGAGCAGGTGCAGGTGCAGGTGCGCTCACATCTGGTGCAGTAGGGGCAGGTGTCCGACCCCCGTCGAGTCACCCACTACCCCCCACGCCCCTCCCCCGCCACCCTCTTCCCACTAAATCACCTGTTACGAGAGGGGTCTATGTCCCCCTTCCTTCACCCCCTCCCTCCCTCAACCTCCCATGACACGTAATGGTACAGTGTGGTTCAGCGCTGGTGTGGGCATCATTTTCGTAACCAGACTTCCTACTTGCCACTGTCCCTTTAGTATTACTCCACCTACCACCTACGACACGCCACCTACCACCACACCACTTGCTGGAACACGATCCTAACCGCCCATACAACACAACGGTACCACCAAACCACTCACTCTCTTGCTCCAAACACCTCTTAGACAAAGCCCCCCCACCCCCACCCCGGCCCAGTAGGTTCAATTTAAAAAAAAAGAAAAAAAGGCCGCACCTGGTTCGTCTCACAGCACCATTCACTCCTCCGCTGGTAAAAGGAGAAAATTGTTTTGCAGAAATACAGTAACTTTTTTTTTTCCACGGGGGGGGGGGGGGAAGGGCATTTTAAGGGTGGTGTTGGAGGTCGGTGACGCCTTGGGTGAGGGAACTCCATCGTCAGACGTAAGGAGGAAGGCAAGAACCTGTTGGGTGTCAAGACAGAAGGTGCTGACGCCGTCAGTAAGGGAACTCTCTCCTCAGACGTCAGCAGCAGCAACAGCATCATTAGCAAACAGCATGACAACGGTTTGCATCCTACTTTTGTAGGTTCGTTTGTATCTGTTGGGGTCGGGCAATCGTGTGTGTTGCACTCATCACCACAAACAGACCCAAGTGGGAAAGATAATGCTCTTCCTCTTTCACCTTTAAGAATAGGCATGATAAATACTTCGCTTCAAGTCCGCGACTGACATTATTTGCACCCTCCTTATTTACATGGAAAGTTAGCTGGTAATTTCTCTCTGAAACATCTGTATGTCTTTCCTCTCTCTTACCTCACTAATCCGTAAGTTTCTGATGTCTTCCACCATCACAGACAGCCACGAAAGGAGTCCAAAGGCCTCTTGCTTTTTGAATTCCTTTGTAATTCAGAAGACATTATTTACAGGGGTCGTGAAAGTCTGGAGTAAGAGGCTGACTGGGGCTAATGTTTCCTCGTTACGCAAAAGCGATTGCGATGGATCCATTTAAAGGCATGAAGTGGACCCTACAGGCAGGGACATTACACGGGTCAGTAGACGGCCATGGTTTGTAACGGGAGCTCATGCTGAAACTAAGCGGACAACACAGATGCTCAAGCTGTGTAGAAACCTTTACCAAGATAGATTAGGTTGTTTAAAGACGCAGCAGAAACAAATGAGGAGTTATTGAAGTAAACTGAGGAAGTAATGGAGACCCTCTACGCTGTATGGGACATCTTGAAGGTCGTCATGGCTTCGTTCAAGATTAAGACTGAATAGGAACAGGAGGACTTGAGAGTTGTTGCTGGGATGCCGTAGATCCCCATAGGAGGAACCTTAGACTAAGATATGAGTAGAACCTCTACAGATACGAGATTGGGAGCCAAAGGGACCACATGTGTGTGTGTGTGTGTGAGAGAGAGAGGAGAGGAGAGAGTGGCCTTGACCTTGGGCTCACGTAGCTACTCCCAAGCAGCAGCAGAAGCAGCAACAACACCAGCTGTGGTCGTGGCAGCTGGAGAAACGACTTGTGCGTGCTAGTCGTGTTGTCGTGCTGGATCCTGGGGTCAGTCTTTTGACGACGTTCCGAGATCATCAGATTTCAGACAGTTTTTTCTTTTCACGAAAGAAAAGGGAGGGACACACCCCTTCCTATCCACAGTACACGTAGGTGCCTTCATTACAGTATTAGCTGTTGTGTACCGGCGGTGATGGTAGGTGTAGACAGCCTCGTGTACCTTGTCCTGCTTCTGCTGTTGCTACTAGGGTGTCTGGTGTTACTGCTGCTGTTCTTTGACCTGGTATTGGCTTCCTGGTGTTACTGCTGCTGTTCTTTAACCTGGTATTGGCTTCCTGGTGTTGCTGCTGCTGTTCCTTGACCTGTTACTGTTACTGTCTGTATTCTGATGCTGTTCCAGCTCCTGTACTGTTTGCTGTCAGCACTACCTCAGCAGTTTCTCTGCTCCAGCTGCATCTGTCTTTACTGCTCCTTTCCTTCTTACCCCTGCAGCTTCTGCTGTTGCTCCTGCAGTTCCACAGCTGATGCCGCTGTTCGTGTGCAACAGCAGCTGTTGGCGTTGCGTCTAATCCCGTTCTGATCTGGGCTTAACGGCTGTGTCAACAGCCTTTAAGTGTTTATTGTTTTTAAGTGTCTCGTAAGTCCCACGTCCAACATGCCCCTGAAGAGGTACCCTCCTCCATCGTAACAACACTCACAACATCACTTCACCCAGAGGCACTTCGGCCCTAGACAACACTCACCCCCGCCCCATCCCTCTCCCTCAAGTAGCCCTCAGACTTAACGCTTGGGATGGACTGTTTCTCCTCTTAAGTCCATAGATAGCTGTGTGGATGGGTCAGGATGGGCTTCAGTTGCCGGGTGCTGAGGGGAGGTTGAGTTTGGCAGAGCCAGGGTTCGAGTCAGTGGCCGTGACGCTGTCATAGTGTGACGTTACGAAAGGGGTTTAGCAACGAGGTTATCATATGGAGTTACCGAGGGTTTCGGTAACGACCTTCACGTGTTACCAAGGGGATTGATAACGAGGTGTTCTTATGGTATGACAGGGGTTTCAGAGCTCCTGTAACCGATGCAGTTTAGTCTAGACTGTATTTTAGTAACGATTATAGAACAACAGTAGCTATATTATAGAGTATAGTAACTATTATAGGTCCACAATATTATAGAGTATTTTAACTATTACGGGGCTACAGTATTATAGAACATAGTAACTATGATAGGTCTGCTGTATTATAGAGCAAACTCCTGTAATATCAGGACAGAGGTGTGCCACGCAGGTGTTAGAGAGACGCACATGCTGCCACATGGGGGAATGAGGCATGTGAAAAAAAAAACACGTGTGGAGTTGCAGGCGAAAGAGAAGTGAAATGTGTTTGTGTATGTATGTGTTTCTGTATGTGTGTCTGTGGATTATGTAGTGCCTAGAAGGTGAGGAGAGGTAGGCGCTGGTTTCATTACATTGTCTTACATATGTACGTGATAGTTAGAGAGTGTACGTATGCAAATGAGTCCACATTTCGTGTTGTTTATTTTTCCTGACACATCCACGAGAAAAGGGGCAGTGCAGTTAGGTTATATTAAAAAAAAAGAAGATAAATTCTTGTAACTCACTGATTTCCACGTGAAACCCTTATCCACCCCTCTCAACTGCAGTAAGTTGCAGGGGAATTTGTGACTCGTGAAACTCATTTTTTTCTCTCTCTCCTCAGGTGAGTGTGGGCAGAGCGGTGAGGAAAATTCAGTACTAGACTTTGAGGGACGCCCTCGATGTGAGTACAGTGTTTGTGGTACGTGCATTATTACGACATGTTCGTGGTACGTGTGGTGTTTGTGGTTCGTGTGGTGGACGTCGGGGACGACCCCCAAGTTCCTTCCTTCGACGTGTACCGAGTTACGTGCTGGACGGATGGCGGTCAAGGACGACGTGGAAACAGCGTGATTGAGTCACTTCATCAGATGGCGGAAGAGAGAGAGAGAGAGAGAGAGAGAGAGAGAGAGAGAGAGAGAGAGAGAGAGGGGGGGGGGGGGGAACGTAATTGAAGAGAAACTGTAGTATTAATGCGTGACCTCTGACCTCAGTGACTCGAAATCAAGAGAAAAGAAAAGTGTGAGTGTTGTAGTCACGAGGTCATGATGTACCAGGTCAGGTCACATATCCCAGGTCCCAGGTAAGCTAGGTTGTTATGTCATACATCCCAGGTCTCAGGTTACAGGTGAACTAGGTCAGGTCGTGGATTCTAGTTCTAAGGTAAACGAGGTCAGGTCACACATTCTTGGTCTGACGTGAACCAGGTCAGGTCACACACACACACCCAGGTCCCACTAGAACCAGGTCAGGTCACACACTTCCCATTTCTCACGTGATCCAGGTCAGGTCACACATCACAAGAGTCTCAGGTAAAACAAACCAGGTCATGTCACACGCCCCAGGTCCGAGGTGCAACTAGGTCAGACAATAACTTGAAAGGCGTGACGATCCAAGGCGTCAGTGGTGTGAGGAGACGGGGTTGACGGGGGAGGTGGGGAGAGTAGTTTACGTTCACGGCTTCACAGCGGGAAGGTGTTTGAGGCGGGCACAAAGGAGGATGGACGGGGTGGAGTATACTGGCACATGGGGCGTGGAGAGCAGCAGAGAGAGAGAGAGAGAATGAATGTAAAATGGACCACGAACTCTTATTAGACAGAGCCACACAAACGTAACGATAAAGGGGAGAAAAAAAAAGACATAAAACTTTTAAAATGAGAGAGAAAGAAAGAAAAAAAGAAGATAGCTTTACGAACAGCTGTGACGGAGACGACGAACGAAGGACTGGAGGGAGGGAGGGGGAATGGGGGAGGAAGTAAGTGAGGATCTGAAGAAGATGATGAGGGGGGTGGGGGTCGAAGAGGGTCGAAGAATACGGGTGTGCAATGCGCGAGGTATATAGGAAGGGAGGGGGCCTGAGGATGCTTGTGGCTGTTGAGGGGGTGGGGGGGAGGAAGGGTTGGTTCATATGTAGTAATTGGTCGACGTGGTGGTGGCTGTGGTGGTAACGGCAGGTGAGGGAGGAGGGGAAGGTGGAGTTCGAGAGGCGGAGGATGTTTGTCCGACCACAGACAAGCCTCTCGCACCTCGCTCTAAATCATCCTCATGATCTGACTGACTCTTTTTATTTTTTTCCCCATTCTAATCACTGTCGTCGTGTGTAGGGGGGGGGGGTGATTACCGGTGTTATTTCACCCCTCTCTCGCCTCTTCCTCATTTACTTTGTATTTCTATATTTTTGTACATTTTCGTATCTTTTTATATTTCTGTTTTGTTTATCTGTCGAATCGTTTCTCGTCATTCACTTGGATCGTCTTAAGTATGTGTGTATGTGTGTGTTTGAATGTGGAGGTAAGGATGTAGGCGGTGACCCAGGAACCAATTAAGCTTCCGCCAGCTCGTTACGTGGGATCAGAGGTCAACAACCACTTACTCTTCCACGTCACCTTCTCCTGTGTGCACCTCATGTGTGTACGTGTGTACGTAGGGTGCTCACACCCCGCCTCTCCAGCCTGGCCTGGCCTGGCCCTGAGCTGTCAGAATTCTTCGTAGTTTCCATTAGACTTTCCCAGAACGGCTTCTCTTTTCTTTTTCCTACCGCCCCTGATGCCAAATGACTTGCAGATCCATTGAGCTGCCGAAATGTATCCCCGCGATCTTCAAGGACGCCCCAGCAAATTTTTGCATATGCTTCACAATAACGGAGTACGATTCGAGAATGCGCCGCCGTAACCTTTGGCCTTATTAGTAACGTCTGTGCATGTCAGGTCATGATTTCGAAGTGTGTCGTCAAGTGGTCAAGGAACTGAGGCTGTGGGGGGGAACTCAAGTACCCTGATTAGAACTATGTCTCGAAAGGTCTCTGTTTCAGGTCAAGTGGTTTGTTGGTGGGTGTCATTAGCACAGCCTTGATGAAATTGGATTATTGACCTCTGTGTTTATGTTGGGTGTTAGAGTGCAGTGTTGTGATAGGGAGGGGCTTGCATGGGTGGCCCCCCCCTAAGGGCTTTACGTTGGGGGGAGGGGGGGGGGTAGAGGGCTTGCCTGGGGGCAGGTCTGATTTTGAGACGTCAGTGTTGACATCTTGTAGTCAAACGTTCTCTGGTAATCCCTCCGTGTATATGTATACACATGCATATAATTTGTAGTGTTTATCCTAATGTTACACTCCCTTATGTTATACATATGCCATTGATGGTGCTCTTCCATCAGTAACAGTGTAGATGACATGCTTGGGGTGTTATTGGTAGGGACGTCAAAGTATTGAAGTGGTGGCGATGAAGTGGGTCTGGCGTAGTGGTGAGGTGGTGGTGTTCTTCTTAATGTTGACGATGGTGCAGGTGTTGTAGTGGTGATGATATACCGTACCTGGTACGTACCTCGTGCGGACACCCCAAGCACCTTGTACCGATTACAAGGTTCTGGTCACTTGCCTGTGACTAATCGTTCACACCATGTGGTGAGCGGTGGTTACTGGATTGGTGACTGTTTGTCTTCTCTTGCTCCCTGGGGAGCCATTTGTTTTAACTGCTTGGGTGAGCAGTGATTACTGTCGCCCTTTGTGAGTGCTTTTGCTCGTGAGTGTCCAAGTGCTCAGATGGACTCATGAAGTGTGAGACGACCCTCTTCCAGTGTCGCCTGTAGGTAGAAGGCTCCTTCGTCTTGCTTTTACGAACACGTCCCCCTGCTTGCTTGCTTGCTTGCTCGCTGTTGTATACATGGACAGATTTCGTGGTTGCTTGCCCAAGAACGCTTTTCAGTTCACGTAGCACAGAGTCATAATGTCTCTCTGTGCCGTAAGTGTAAGAAAAATATCGCTTTTACGAAGGTAGACTTTATTGCTGCTCTGTTGATTAAATCGGATGCTGTTCCCAGAAATGAACTGAGTGCTGTTCTCAGGATTGAATTGGTTGCTACTCCTTTTCATTAGCTTCTGTTCTGAAACTAAAAATGGCTAGTTAGTCCGGAGTATATTTATCTACTGTTCTGGGAGTAGAATTTTCCAATGTTTTGAAAAGCAGAATATTGTATACCGTACCGAGTCGACTGTGTTAGATAGAAACAGCAAGTAAGGAGATGGTTCCCCGTTGAAGCGTGAATGGTAACGGTCTCTGGGTTCCCCGTTCAAGCGTTGCTGTTAACGGACTCTCAGGATCCCCCCTCGAAGTGCCAGAACTAGCAACGCAGACTGTGAGACATCCACGTTCTGGTGTTATTGTATGTATGGGAGTACACGAGAATGGCAGATAACAGGAGACCTGATGGTCTATGACGGGGTTATCTGCAGGAGGACAGTACATAGGTGGAACAGATAACAGAATACCTGGTGGTCTATGACGAGGTTATCTGCCGGAGAACAGAACATGGAAAGGGCAGATAACAGCAGTGGTTCTTTAGAACGTTTCTGTGGTCCGTATGAGTTTCAAATGGTGTCTTGGATGGTTCGTGGTGGGTTCGTCAGGTAACAGCTCTTGTGCGCATCTGGTGGTGATATTGAGGGGAGACTCAGGTATATGGAAATCATTTACACCCCCAGGTAGGAAGGGCCTTGGCTCCCACAGAGGCCTAGAGAAGGGAGTAGTGGTACTGTGTTAGGCCTAGCTAGCCTAGCTAGGGTGGGGACCTCGCAGAGAGAAAGAGAGAGAGAGAATTATAGGAGGCCCATTGGCTTGCGACGAAGGTATCTACTAGTTTGCATTCTAATACCGCATTTCCAGAGAGGTAAAGGAAGCATAGGAGAGAGAGAGAGAGAGAGAGAGAGAGAGAGAGAGAGAGAGAGAGAGAGAGAGAGAGAGAGAGGAGAGAGAGAGA
>JAYMFT010140479.1:0-12836 GCA_038088735.1 Panulirus argus
GAGAGAGGAACGGGTAAAACGGGTTTGGAAAATGTGATGAAATTCAGGACAACATAAACTTCATTCATTGATTCGTTTTGCCCCCCCCCCCCCGAAAAAAAACATAAATAAAAAGAATTTACTGTGTATTCCTACGCAACATGTAGACGCAGGGGGCATAAGAACACACGGCATGCACAAATAGGTCCAGGAAGAAGGCCGCAGTTCGCAAAGCAAGTTGCCTGTCGAGTGAACCATTTACAGTAGGCGACACGGTTCTCGGCGAGAGCAGACCCGTATACCAGCCGGGACAAGTGAGAAAACAATTCTATTTCGCGCTGAATTGTGGGGGGAAACAGTGTGCCGTTTTCGCGTCGACTGTTTCTCAATGAAAAAGACGATATTTAGAAATACTGTATTTCGATAAGTTTTGGATGGCGATCGAAGTTCAAGCATGTCGTCTGGAACCGTCATGAGAGGATGGAGTACTATGAAGGGAGTTGAAGCCTATACATAGATAGGTCCGGAAACCCCACCACCATCACATGGGTTGGGTCAAGGTCTCCCACGTGCTGTACATCATCATGTGAGTCTTAGCAGTGTTAACACCTGCTGCCCATCTACTTTGATATGGCTGGAATTACTAGTTAATCTGTGCCTAGCGTGAAAGTCACTGTGAATAGACAGGTAAGACTGGATGCAATCTGACGGGGTCTGTCGCCCTAAACATTCCTCTCTTGGGCACGTGCAGGTCAGTCATGTTTACTGCACTGCTACCAGCAGACACAATGATACCATGGTACTGCAATCCACAACATCCTAGATTAATCCAATCTCTACTGAGGGTAAGGACACAGAATTTCTCCAACGTATAGTTCACAGGAGCTGAGTGATTTGAGATTATGGTAAACTGTGGTAATGTGGGTGGAATACATCCCAAGGGTTTATATTCACCCTTGCTGAAGCCGGGTTGAAACTGGTATTACCGTAATGCAGGCATCTCACCGTAGAGTGGCTGTGGTTCGTCGTCCCTATAAAATAGGATTTTGAAATCTGAAAGTGCTACTCAACGACTGACGTGCACATAGCTATCTTCTCGGGGGAAGCAATGTTCCCACCCCAGGAGTGCTGCCGAGAGGCGAGATCACTTGGCTTAGCCATTCCTGCGATAACGGTCTCCAAGAGACTAATCTTGGGTTGGTAAACACGGTGCTTGAGGTTGGTTGGTTGGTTGGTTAGTGATTTGGTTTGCTGGTTGGCCATTTTGCTCCTGGGCCTTGTGACTTGCTGTCGACGTCAAGTCACAACAAACAGTCGAAAAAGAGTCTGCAACACCTTTTGGAGTTGTGGATGATCTTAAGGCCGTTCATGCTCTCTAAGACGTATATGGTTAAAGTCTCAAAGGCCGCTAGCTACTTCGGACTGCACAAGAGAAAACGGGAGAGAGTGTCTTAAAAAAAAAAAGACGACACCGATATGCGGAAAACCTGAGGCAAAACATCGTCGTTTAAACACCCCCCCTCCGCGGCGATATAACAGCCCTGCCAATGAGCGTTTTTACTGCCCCTTGCACAAGACTGCACTAACGGCTCCGGTCATACGGTGGGATGAGCAACGCTGTTCCCGGGGGAGCGTTCGAAACGCTTTCGTTCGGCTTCGGTCTGGGCGCGGGGATTTTTTTTTTTTTTCCCAGACGCGTTTTCCTCCTCCTTGCGAACGCGTTGAGACATTTTCTGTCCTGTGGAGGCAGAGGAGGAGGAAGAAGGGGCGGCGCATTCACGGTCCGCCCCTCAGGAGGAGCCGTCGTGACTTGTGAGTGCGGTAAACGAACCCGGATTCGAATCCACCGCGGGCGCACACCCGAACGCGGGTCGAAACTCCAATTCCACTAGAACAGCTGTTTGTTTTCCCATCGGGCCGTTAAATCGGTTCCTCGGAACGTAAACACAAGAGAGAGAGACGGACGGACCAGGAAAAGGGATTCCTGCGTCTCCATACGGGTGAGCCTGGTGGAGGAAAAGGAGGAGGAGGAGGAGGAGGAGGAGTGGGAGTTGCTATACAGCCTCGCCGTTCACTCGCCAGTGTCCCTCCTCGTTCTGAAGACCTGCCGATCACCTTCCAAATTCCTGGCAATCTGCGTCAATTGAGGAGGCTGTCTGGGGACAAGTGGCGCTGAAGGCGGGTGTTCGACCACCCATCAACCGATCCCCCCTCCCGAGCGATGCGGGCACCATCCCTCCTCCAAGATATCTATTGTACTCTCAGTCTCCAACCGCGAGACTTCGACAGTTCTCTCCGCAATGATGTCTCTCCAAGTACCGTGGTCCGCTGTCTTTATTCGACCGTTCGGCAGAAATGCCTGTTTCACGCAGGCTGAAAATTTCTTTTCCTAAAGCCTTCTTCCTCTTGCACGGGACGTCTTCTGGAGACTCTGTCATCCTGGGTACAAGGAGACTTCCTGCTCCATCTCCTCTCTTTCTCCCTCTCCTTTTGCCTCCCAGGTTCGTATCCCGGGCGACTTCAAAACCACGGATGATACAAAACAATCCAATGCATCACGTGTGTGATTAAAAGAGAAGGCGCGGCTCTCGTTGCGCTACTCCGCACGGGCCCCGATAACGGAGGCGAGGGAAGCATAGCCCTTCCCTCACCCTTCCCTTCCCCCCTCCCTGGCTGATGAAGACGATAGCGGCAAGATGTCGCGATAGCGTGGAGAGAGACCGTAAGGGAAATAGGATAGCGCGTGTGGAGACTGGGGTGAAGTGCGAGGTGAGATTAAGCGCGAGAAGAGGATATCTTTTAAAAGGAAGAGGATAACGCGGAGCGTGATGATGAAGGGCAGGGAGAAAATGGTGCTGAAAGAGATGATGATAGCACATGAGACAAGGATAACAAGTGTAGAGATGATATAGGGTGCTCAGGGAGATGATGATAGCACGAGGAGATAACAGTATAAGGATAGCGGACAGACAATAGCGCAAGTGAGAACCAAACACGAAATGATAAAAAAAAAGATAACAAACAGTTAAAAGATGGCTGGCAGGCCAGCCACGGCAGCACCTCCTGCACGGGAGAAAGAAAGGAAAAAGGAGAGAGAGAGAGACGCTCGTGCGATCAGCCAGGGCGATAGCGGAGGATGCCGCCGTGGTCGGGAACGCACTGGAGGAGGAGGAGGAGGAGGAGGAGGAGGAGAGCTTTAATGAAGGGAGTCTTAATGAGCGCTGAAGTTATGGTAAGGGAAGGGGGTTGAGAGATAGCTGGGTGGCACTAGTGTGTTTTTTTTGGGGGGTGATTTACTGCCCTGGTTCCCGACGATGACGAAGACGAAGACGACGACGAAGCAGGAGGAGGAGGAGCAGCAGCAGCAGCACCAGCGGTGAGGGGGGGAAGGTCAGCTTACAGGTTCTGCAGGAGGCGGCGTGGGTGGGAGAGAGGTAACTGTACGTGTTTGTGTGTTTGCGTCCGTCTGTGTGTCAGGTTCTATGGCTGTCCCGTAAGATGCATTTTCCTACACTTAGGGTATACATTTGTGGGCCCTTTAGGGCTTCTGCCCAGCTCCAGATATAGATGTGCACGTATGCCTGCCAAGGGCTGGTCACCCTCAAGACAAGACAAGTCCCACTGTGGAGGTGTCTGTAAATTAAGTTCATAACAGATCAAGTGGTGAACCGGACACTGAGTGAGTCAGATGCCAGTCCCCACCACTCCAATCATGCCACCACCTACCACAACCAAACCCCAACCCCCACCACCTCCTACATCATCACTCCTTCTCACTCCCTCCTTCAGTCCCCACCACTCCATCACTCCTCCTCCCTCCCTCAATCCCCACCACTCCAACATGCCACCACCCATCCTTCCACCACACACACACACACACACACACACACACACACCTCATATCCCGGCCACTTCCTTACCTCCTCCCCCTTCTTCCTCCTCCAACCACAAACCTCCAGCTGCGCTAATCACCTCGTTGCGCAACCACCAATTAAAGACGACGTGAGATCGCCCGGAGAGGAGGCGGCGCTGGTGGAAAGACGAGGAGGAGGCTGAGTGAAGCTGTGTGTGTGTGTGTGTATGTGTATGTGTCTACCGCTGCTTCTCCACCACAAGCGACCCCTTGTGCAGTTGTAACAGGAAGTCTTTTTGGGCGAGGAACGCTCCTGACCTGAGCTCCTGACTTTCTGACGTCGTGCTACATCTACGGTGGCCATCGCGGCTCGCGCCTTCGTCTGGATATTGACCTCTTAGCCACACCAGCCTTCCGGATGCCGCCTCTTGCGTCAGAGCACGTCTCGTTCCCTTCTGAACGTGGCCCTATCCGGTGGGCTCCACGCCTAAACCCACAATTTTCCATTTTGTTTATTTCAACAGTGAATTTTGTACTCCCAAAGGCGTTTTTTTTTTTTCCATTCGCTGCTTTTGATCTACGTTCATAATGATCTCCGTCGTCATCAGTCAAGGCGATGGTTTACCTCCTCTTTAGAACTGCTTTGGGTCTTTCGACTCCCAAGAGAAAACGCCCACCAGGGACATAAAAAGTGGACCCGAGGAATACACCCCGAGCTGCTGTTGACGCGTCTGAGGACCTCAGGGCCGAGGCTTCTTCTTCCCTCTTCAGCCAAGGAAAAACTTTCCGGGAGAATTATTCTTACTTTCCCAAAAAGTGGAAGAAAAAAAAGGATTTCTACGAAAGAAATCAGTAAGGCATTTGTGGCGCCTGGGATGCGATTACGGTCGTGAGAGGAGGAGGAGAATGTTGGACCCAAAGTCTTCCCCATTTTTCCTGGACGAGGAGGATCGTCGTCTGGGGTGCAGGAGGATATCCCTTGATGGAGAAGCAGAGGTGGGGGGTGGTGTGGAGGGAAGATGGCTTCCATAATGCTATCAAAAAAATCTGTGAGAAAAGTGTAAATCTACAGGAATCTACTTCCTAACGAAGTGTCGGAATTAGATGTTGACTCTGAACACTACAGAGGAAGGAAGAATCAGCTCTCGTCTGAGACGATGGGGAAATAAGGGAACGGAGAGAGACCACTTGCACACCACACGGAGGGCATTAGCGTTTACCTAACCCCCCCAAAAAAAAAAGAAAAAAGGCTAGGCCTCAGTACAGGTCATCAGGGGACAACACGGGAGTGTCGGCTGACTGCCACGGTGAAGTGGGGGTAGCTGCCCCCACACCTCCCCTTCCACCAACCCCTCTCCTAGGCACACCCGGCGTATCTCAGGGGGTGGGTCCCGGCCGCTGGCTCACCATCCTCAGCCCGTGACGGAACACATAATTACAAGGTTTCGTCTTCCTGCCTTACGTCCGCTGCTACTGAGGGGGAGAGTCTCGGTACTGGGGTGGAGCGGGTGGGGGAGGGGTGTAACAGGAGGGGGGAGAATCACGGTGCTGGGCTGGAGTACAGTGTGTGTCGCGGCGTACTGACCGTGATGATCGGTGGCTGCGATGGGATCCTGGGTTCGAACCTTACTGGAGCACGAAATTTCTCGACAATTTTACCTTTCGGAACGTCTGACAGCTTCTGTCCTAAATGGCGCTTCAAGTTCCCTATATGCAGCAGAGAGGACCAGGAACGTATGTATCTTGGCCCCTGTGGGTCGGGTGATACGCTGTTCGCGATTGGAATGAAGGGGGGGGGGGATCCAGGAGAGTCTATGAACGGCATTCCGTGATCTGGAGAGTGGGCGCCGTTCACGCAGAGGGAGTGGGGGGAGGGAGGGAGGGATAGGGGGGTGTGTGGGGTTTGAGAATGAATGAACTCCCTTCCCCCATGGCCGGGGGGGGGGAGAGAGGGCTGAAGGAGGGGGGCTACGGCAGCAGCTTGTTTATCAATGTACCAGTGTGAGGACCCCCCCCCCCCACCTCTCCCGCCGGTCCCGGGGGATGGGGTGGGTAAAGGGGGGATGGAATAGTGACGAGGTCATTTCCACTCCGTCTGCCAATACACTTTGCTTTTTTACCTTACGTAAACCTTACGATGGTTTCGGAGGTTTTCTACCCCCAGAGCTGGGTCTGGGACCTTACCTGACCCTACCCATACTTTACGACGGTTTCGTGAGAGAGGGAGGTCGAAACTGATCCGAGTTTCCTTTGGGTAACCTAGAAGTAACAGTTAAAGCAACGCCGTGATCTGTGACTGTGAGAGCCACTTGTGTGCAAGATCATTTCCGTAGTCCGCTGGACTGTGGAACCGATGTTCTTCCATACCTAACTCCGGCGTGTGTGTCGGGGCAATGATGCCCTGCAGAAGGCGATGACGGTGAGGAGGAAGAGGAATGCTTCTCTTTTCGCACCTGTGCCAAAGTCCCTCGAATGTCCTCGTTGCACGGCACCGGTTCGCAGCACAACGGCAATCGTGATATCCCCCGATAACAACAACCACGTCAGTAGAGGAGCAGACATTTGTGGTGCTGTGTGGTGTGGCCGACGCACCATTCACGAAGGATTCCGAATGAAAAAGGGCATGAAAATTCCAGAGGGCGAAGGAGAGGCGACGTCTTGGTGTGCAGGCATGAAGGAGCCCCTTGGGAGACTGTGTATACGAGTATACTTAAAGAACATAGAACAGGGCAGTGGTCGGATACAAGGTCACGAGCTATAGATACGGAGACACGACTACCTGCAAATCTGGAGCCTTCTGCCAGGTCGAGGTGGTAGGTTCGGATGTAGGACAGCGGGAGAGACAGGTAGCACTGAAATATAAAGAAGAGGTCTGGGTCCGTTTGGATTGTGGGAGGAGGCGATGTCCCCCGAGAGGCACAGGATGTCTTGGGATGGAGATCCCCTACTGTAGATGACTTCTTTTGTCCATGGAGGTGGGAAGGTGTCTGCGGTCAATTTTGGCTGATGTAATACGCATGTCGCAGGTGTGAATGTTAGCACCATCGACTGAAACTTGGAAAACAAACTATAAGGGACAACAAGGGCAGGTTAGGCCCACATATGAGATCGTGAGAGATGACACCGTAAACACTACTGACGAAGGCGACTTCCCTTTGTTCCCAAGACAGTGGTTTACCGAAATAATGTTGGCTAAGAGGGTGTGTGTTTGAGGGGGGAAAGGCCTCTGAAGACAAATCATATATCTTGTACACTGACCGTAGGAGGTTCTTCTATTCAATCTGCGTCTGAGGCTACACGTATTTCTGGAAGAGGTCCGATACTCACGTTCCAGAATCACCTTGCTGGACCTGCCCCATCGCTGGTGACTCGGATGGTTAGATTCCTTACTGCCTGATTAGAAACTTGGGTCTTTCTTCGTGAAGCTTTTGAGGAATCCTCCGGTCGTCCCCAACTTGCCCCCTCGTCCCTCCCCCTTACCTTCTCCTTCGTTACGACGAAAGCGAGTCCATGTTTCGAATCGTGCTTCGGAATCTGATTTAAGGTATCAAAGAGGAAAGAGCCAGTCAGAACAGATAAGAAGATAAATCTCAACTGATATCACCTCGTAAGTGCAGTTCAAACATCCTATAGGTAAAATAAAACTCACAGATTACATTTCCGGCAGCGTGTCCAGGTAGGGGACATACGCTGCTCATTAGTCAGGCCACGCGCGAGGCGAGCCGGTGGTACGAAGCTTTGAATAAAAAAGTTCGGTTCAGCGTTTCATTGAGAGACAATAGCCTCTCATAAATAATACAGCCATGAATCAGTGTTCGGATCTTTATAATGAGACACTCCCTTGATGTCCGGGTCATAATTGGTGTTTCGTGTTTTTCTTTCGGGTTTACAAAGTTTTTATCGGTGTTTATTATGGAAATGATTTAGGGAAAAAGAAGAGAAAAAAAAAATCACACGCCTTTGTGTGCCCCGTCGACCAGTTTGTGAGAATACGTGATGTGTGTGTGTGTGTGTGTGTGAAAGGAAAAAAAAAAAACTGAATTTGTTAAGATTCTGAGGCGCATGCATGAAAAAGGCCTAAACCAGGAGCCTGACTGAAGCGGTTTACATAGAAGGACGGGAGAGAGAGGGAGTCAGGGGAAGGAGGAGGTAAAGGGTGTAAGAAGAAGGAGGGCATAGCAGGAGGGAGGCCCAGTGCCGGGAGGGGCATGGGAAAGGAGGGACAACTAGACCGGGGGGAGGGGGGAGGTGGAGGGGGTAGATGCGGGATGGAGAATGGTGGCAGACGTGGGTGAGCGAAGGAGGGATGGAGTGTGGAGGGAGGGAGGGAGGGAGGGCAAACGGGGGACTCCCTCAAGGCCGCTGGCGAGACTGGAAGGATAGCAGTCAAGCGGGGCGGGGCCCCTCTCATGACCCTCCGCAAGCGCGTGTGTGTGTGTGTGTGTCTGTGGGTACCTCGAGGAACGAGGCCGGCGGACCCCCTCCACGACGACCTCGCCATATCAGACGAGGAGGACCTTGGTTCGCATTCGTTCGCTGGGCAGGATGGCGACGTAGGGGGTTGAGGGAGTCGGCTGGCTGGTTGAACGAGGGTTGGGTGACTGGTTGACTAAAGTCTGGCTGGCTGGCTGGTTGGGAGTTGGTGGGGTTCGACCAGCGAAATCCGGATGACCAGACTGTGTGACTGAGAGGGCGGGGTATCGCTTCCCCTTTTCCGCCAGGGTGTGTGTGTGTGTGTGTGTGTGTGTGTGTGTGTGTGTGTGTGTAGTGAAGAGCGACTGTCACCGCAAGGCAAGACCCGTTTGCTTGCGCCTGCTCTGTTTTACGTTACGTCGATACATAAAGCAGATCATTCCTTGAACATTTGGCATTAAAGAGAACTCTCTCCATCTCTATAATTGCTGACACCAGAAGCGATTACTCCCCATTCTCTACTTTATAAGTAAAGAAAACGATTAAAAACTCTCGCGCCCATTTTCATTCATAAATTCCTCGCTCTGTTTACGGTCGGCTCGACTTGTATTTACAAACAACCTCTCATATATTGTGTTCCCCATCAGCTGTGTGGGGGGTCAGGGAGGGACGCGAGGCGCCGCACGTGTGGCCCATGATCCCCCCTCCCCTCCACCCCACACGCCATGGGTCGACAGCTGGGGAAGGTCAGGGTCATCATCATCATCAGCAGTAGCAGCAGGAGCAGTACTTTGACCTCGTATGACCTCGAAGGTGCAGCATCTGGCCCAGTCTTAGAGAGGTCATTAAATGGAGTAACCCATGACCATGGGTGACCACCAATACCACGACGGACATCTTGGGTCCTCACGTGGCAGGACAATCCCTTCCACCCATGATGGCCCCCATGCGTCACTTCCTTCAGTTCATTTCCACAGTTCGTATGATGCCAACCCACTCACGCTGGGGGAGACAGCACATCAGCTTCTAATGCGGGTACGTGTGGTGCTTAAGACCCCCAGGGGGAAGAGTGGGGTCGCCCGTCCGTGGCGCGTGAGGAAAACACACACACACACACACACACACACACACACTTGGGGAGAGCCGTCAGCTGACTTTAGAATCGTTCATATGGAGGTCTGACCTGACTGATGTGATCCCAGTGTACCGCAAACCCACACCGACAGGAACAGCTTGATTCATCATCATATACGGCCCATAACGCAAGAGCGAGAAGTCCAGGAGTAATCACCGGGTTTTCTCTCCTGAGGGCAACTGGAACGTGCAGTGATAGTTTCTTGGAATCAGAGGAGAGATGTATCATCGAGGAGCTCAATAGGATCACATTAACCCTTAGGGTTTATTTATCAGACTCGAGGGCAAAGGCCCCGTGACACGGTGGAAAAGGAGGAAAAAGGAACCGGTAACAGCGTCGCAGTGGGAAAATCAGAGGGATATAAACAGTCACAACTTCAAGGAAAGAAGAAAGGAGCCTCGTATATCAGGAGGTGCTCACAAAAGACGGGGGAATACGGACACAGTCACTTCGTCAGGGGTGAAGATATACACTGAAAGCAGTGTAGTGGAAGTCTCAACAAAGACTGGGCGGTATACGGTCTACCATTTGCCGGATGTCCCACCGTATACTAAGGGGGAACGGGGGCATCGTATGGCCACGAGAATGGGTGAATGTAAAGCTGATACCGGGCATCGAACGCGCTTGCTATCCATGTAGACAAATGTGGACGGCAAGGGTATGGTGCAATGCACAGAGGCTTGAGCAAACAAATGCGGGAAAGCATTAGAAGCAGCCCACACATCCGCACGAGAAGTGACCATCAACCGGAACGGATTTGCACGGTAGGCCAGACCTGCGGAGAAACAATGAATCGACGAAATGGTATTGCAAAGTTTCGGGAATCATCTCCCATCTGCAAGCGAGAAAAAATGTTCTTTTGTGCTCAACGATGTCTGGAGGCGTCTTCATCACGGGCGCTTGGATAGTGAGGGAAGCGAAAGGCGAATCTTTAGTTGTTTGGAGTGGACGAAAAAGTAGCAAGACCGGAAAATGGGGTTTTCTTATTGTTTGCAAGGTATGTTCCCAGCTGGCTGGCTGTAAAGGTCCCCCCAGTATGGGAATAGCAATACTGCCCACTAACACCCTTTCCCATCTCAGTGATTCTATCTTTCCCAGTGTCAGATTTCATTAACTGTTTCTCTTATCACTGCAGTAATTTGTCTAAAGTCCCCCTGCTACGCAAAGTACTCTCTGTTATGCCAGCAGTTCATTCATAAACTCTAGCACTGTCAGCAAACATAATCAAGTGTGATTTGATATCAGCTAATCCACAGGAAGAAAAATAAAGAGCAGTGGTCCCAACAGCGAGCCCTGAGGGAGTCCTAATTGTCACGCTAACCCACCTCGAAAAAGACTACCCTGACTTGCATCTTCTTCTGCTCTCTCTCTCTCTCTCTCTCTCTCTCACGCGCGCGAGCACACAGTTGCATAGTAATTAGTCTGTCTAAACAGACCCTCTCTGACACCAACTTGGGTAATCTAGCTACACCATCGGTCTTTTGTGGGAGACGCTATCAGTCCCAAAATACACAACCCAACCAACCACCCAACTCTCGTTTCTTCTTCTTCTTCTTCGTCTTTCCTAAAACGTTGCTGTGTTGATGGAGTCCAACAGATTCGCTGTTTATGATATGCTCCTTCTGAATCTATGCTGTCTCACACATAAATAGTTTATGCCAGTGGGGTGGGGGTTGGGGGATGGTGTGTGTGTGTGTGTGTGTGTGTGTGTGTCATTAGCAATTTGTTATTCTACACTACTGGAGGCCCGTCTCTTACAGTCTCTTTTTAATCATCTTATCTTATACTTATCTCTATTATTTCTGCACTTAAAACTTCCTCTCTCTTGGCTTGTTCCATGCATCCACAACCCTGTTGTTAGAGAAACATTTTCTTCTATCTTTACCTTTTCCACACAGTTATTACTTCAACTTCTCGCTGTGTCCTCACGTTGGCCTGACACTCCTGGTTTTGAAGAAGCGTTCAGCATCTACGTAACAAGTTACCTTGAGCGTAGTTATCACGTCTACCCCTCTTCCTTCTATCCCATCTTCGTGGGTGACGCCAAGGTTGAGCTAGGTCCCTTAAAACCGATGCAGCATTCGTCGCCTTCCTCTGCACCTCCTCCAGCAGATCAACAGTGGTCCCTTCTTCGAGTCGGGACGGCCAAGGTGGCGCTGCACACCACTTCGCACTGGGTCTAATATATGCCGTAAATAATTTTGCTGGACGTCTCCTCCAGCTTATATTAAACCCAAACGACAGTATGCACCACCAGATTTGGTCACCTCCCCCCTCCCCTCCCCTCCCCCCCCTCCAACTTGAAAGGGGACATACTGATCTTCTGGAGGAGGTCCAGAAGAGGAGGAGGAGGAGGAGGAGGCAACAGCGAGACCACACGAAACGGAGAGGAACCGAGCAAGGGGGAGGCTGTTATGTGTGTGAGTAAAAAAAATCTTCACGTTTCTCTCGTCGCAGTTATTACATACATGTCAATGCCATCGATAACGGCAAATGCAGCAGCCACTAGGCACAGACTGCGGTACACGGTACACCAAAGAAGCCAACAAGCGGTACGGAGGTACGCCAGTCTCCTTAACCAAAGTAAGTGGAGGGGAACAGTTAGCACTGTCATCAATGGTTTACAGGCGTCATGAGTTGATGGCTGTTGAAGGGTGTTAACATGGGGGAGGGAGGGAGGGAGGGAGGGAGTAGTCATGAGGGCAGCTGCCAACAGTCGTGGTGAGAGAGAGTGTGTGTGTGTGTGTGAGTACGTCTTAGGTGGAAACTGACGTTGATAATGTTGGCAGTGGTGGTGGTGGTGGTGGTGGCAAACGATGGTGGCAGTGGTGGTGGTAATGCTGGAGAGTGAGCGTATGCGGCGCTGATTCTAGTGGCTTTGGTGGTAACATTGGCAGTGGCTGGGTGCCACTAGGTTAGGTTGGCGGCGAAGGCATTTTTGCTTGTGGCAGAAAGGGTGTCAGGGCTAGTGATGGTAGCAGAGGTAGTGGTGGTCGCAGTGGTAGTGTAGTAGTAGCCGTGACGGTGGTAGGGATGTTGCGGCTGTGGTTGTAATGGCCTGAGTGGTCGTGTTGGCAGTGTGGTTGCGGTAGTGTGCTAGTGGTGGTAGCGGTAGTGGTGAAGATGGTAGCGGTCGTGCGACAGCGACGGTGGTGGTTGTGGTAGTGCTAGTAATGGCAATGGCAGTGGTAGCTGTCTGTGGTGGTGGTGGCGGTGACAGTATTAATGGTGGCTGTGGTAGTGGTGGCAGGATCAGTATGGCGGTGGCGGTGGTGGTAGTGGCTGGGGCAGCAGTGGGTGGCCTGAGGGACGCCACAGCTCCCGTTGACCTGGACCGCTGGTCTACGTGGCGCCACACACCCCTTATCTGATCCACCCCAGGCAAGGACACGGCCGAGCCTCCCTCCCTCCCTCCCTCCCTCCCTGCCTGCCTCCCTCACCCTCTCCCTCCCTCCT
>JAYMFT010140490.1:0-12835 GCA_038088735.1 Panulirus argus
AGAGAGAGAGAGAGAGAGAGAGAGAGAGAGAGAGAGAGAGAGAGAGAGAGAGAGAGAGAGAGAATTATACCACTTGTATTATTCTTAAACATGAGACTAGAAAAAAAGATATAACCGTTCTTACACTAGAAGATAATGTATGCATACAGATGGTTTCCATAGGTGAACTGATAAATGCAGATTAGTTTCTGTAGGTGAACTGATCCACACAGATGAGTGTTCAAATCTGAAGGGATCCACTAAGATTAGTCTTAAGGTGAACTAATCGACAACAATAAGTGTCTAAACCTTTAGTGATTCACATGAAGTACTGCCTAAAGGTGAACATCCCCTATAGATTAGTTTCTAAAGTTGATCTGATCCACACAAATTTTTTTCTAAAGTTAAACTTTTAAACTTAATTTCTAAAGCTAAACTGATCCACATATATGAGCGCTTGAAGGTGAACTGTTCCAAATATAGTAGTGCTTAAAGGTGAACTGATCCGCATGGATTAGTTTCTAAAGGTGATCTGGTCCACACACATCTAGTTTCCAAAGGTAATCTGATCCACATGAATGTAATTTCTTAATCTGAACTGATCAATACAAATTAGTTCCTAAAACTGTAATGACGTGATACACAAAAACTAGTTCCTTTCTTAAACAGCAACTATCAAAAGAAGCAAAATACCCATCGAGAATAATAGCCTCTGTCACTACCTAAAATTCTAAAAGATTAGGATCACAGGCTTTCAAGTTGTTGGCTTTCAGTTCTTGACCCTGTACTGATCCGTGAATTAGTTTCAAAATGGGTTCTAACGAAGGATCGTTTGTCTCATTCTCCTTGTGTTAGGGTTTGCTAAACCCATGGAACCGTCAGTACATTCTGTCGCTCCTTTATATCTAAAGAAGTAATCTTTGCCTCTCTATGCCTACGGTTTTGAATATAATGTTCTTTAGGTTTTAACACCTGCGGCTTTGTCCAGATAATCTATGGGTTAACCAAGATAATCTATGTTTTTTTAAGATATTCTGTGGGTTTGTCAGGATAGTTTCTGGGTGTGTCAAAATAGTCTGCGAGTTTGTCATGATAGTCTGGGTTTCCCAAGATAGCCTGTGGATTCGTTAGGATAATCTGTGGGTTCGTGAAGATAATCTGTGGGCTTTTCTTCTTGGAAACACGCCTTGGTGCAGCGCCGCCTCAAGAAAGGAGACCGTTAAATCCCCTCCAACTATCGCCCCATTGCTTCCACATCTGCTCTCTAGCCTTTGAAATTCTCCTAAGCTCTCACTTTGTCGAACGCTTAGACTCCCGTTCCTTTCTCTCTGTTCACAAGCACGACTTTCACGGTGCCAGGTCTACTGGTGGTCTTTTTTACGTGGCTCACCTCAAGTCCTCCTCTTTCAGGATTTTTGGTGAAGTTTTGCAGTGGTTCTTGGTATCTCCAAAGCGTTTGACAGGGTGTGGGACAAGCCTTTTCTTTCTGAAGTCCTTTCTTTTGGTTTCACTGCTTCTCTCTGTTCCCTAGTGCATAGCTTCCTCTCCGGCCGTTCCATCGCAGTCGTCGATGGAATAGCTTTCGCCTCCTATGCTGTCAACAGTGGTGTTCCTCAGGTTCTATCCTACTGCCTGCTATCTTTCTTCTCTTTATATACTTCAACTCAGTTCGGACCAGTCCAGCATCTCAGATTGAAGAAGCAATAACCTAGTTAAATCTAATAACTCCAAAACGCAAAATCTTCCTATATCTTTATTTCTTATTTAAGAATTATATGTTTCCCTTTGCTCAGTTTCAAAAGAATACGATTCAACCCAGTGATGACGTATGCATATCCTGCACTCTTCCCTGGGCACCCAAATCAACATTACAAAGTTCGTTTCCCAAAAGCTGGTAGTGTTGCACAGATGCCGTGATTATTTTTCCTGAGAGCAGCTCTTACATATCGACAAAGGTTTTATTCGCCCAAGAACGGAATACTGCTCATGTATCTGAGAATGGCTCAGATATGTGAGCAGGTATGGCTCCACCGTACCGTTAACTAGAGTAGGATTGAATCCTTCCGTCTCAGCAATTCTCTTGGCATCACCTCTCTTCAACTTCCCCTATGCCGCAGAGTTGCTGCTTCCACTTTATCCTACAGATTTTATTTTGGTCATTATTCTCGAGAGCTGTCTGAATATATTCTTAGCCCGAAGGTTTGAACCTGTGGCACACTTTTGGCTGCTGCGCCCCTTAGTTTTCATGTGCACTCAGGCCACATGAAAATTGTCTGTTATGATACCTTCTTCTTCCCTCGAACAGCTAAGCTGTGGAATTCTCTTCCTTCTATCGTCTTTCTTTCTTCATATAACCTTTCTTCCTCTTAAGGGTCAGGTGTGCAAACATCCTCGGAGCCCTGATTGATTTCTACATATTTCTATTTTACTTATTTTTTCACCCGAGATGACCTTTGATTGGGGTAAGCTTTCCCAGTGCCAGCTCAGTCACCATAAGAGATGAGATAGTATCTGTGGGTTAAAAAACACAGCCTCTGGGTTTGTCAAGAAAATCTGTGGGTTTTTCTGAGACAGGCTCTGAGTTCTTCAAGGTGATCTATGAGTTTTCCTAGATAATCTTTGAGCTAGCCAAGATTACATGTGTCTGTCTTTCTTAAGACAATCTGTGGGTTTGTCAAGATACTCCCTAGGTTTGTTGGGATAGTGTCTGGCTTTGTCAAGATATTCTTTGGGTTTGTCAAGTTAATCTGTGGGTTTCTCAAGATAATCTGTGGGTTTGTCGAGATAATCCAAGGATTTGTTTGGTAATCTCTGGGATTTTCAAGATAATCTATGGGTTTGTCATGATAATTCATGGGTTTGTCAGGATACTTTGTCGACAATTACACCAAACGAGTGCAAATCAGTACATAATTTAACGCTAATCAGTACAATCCCCAAATTGCTACACTTGGGAGTCAAAACACTGTCCCTGTGTTCCTAACTACAGTGACTGTAAACGTGTTGGGACTTCTTTCTCCATCGGAATCACCAACCAAATTCCGAGCCTTTTATATACGTGGCATTCTTGCTCCTGCACCTTGTAGGGCTTTTAGTACGAGCGATGGCTTCATACAGTTGTTGTTAACTTGACTGTTATCTTATGTAAAAGAATGAATTATTTTTCATAGACAATTTTTGTGTCGACGCTCACGCATCATTCAGACGCGTCTCACACATTCACTTGTGATTCCTTCCTTCATCTGATCAAGGAAGATGAAGGAATTCGTGGTAAGCATTAATGATGCACTACTAGAGGGTCATCTGACGAGCTCAAAGCTCGGCTGTGGTAGGTTTTGGCAGCCGTCACCCTCTATCTATATCAACGTCAGTAAAAATGACTCCATCGAGAGACGAACCGTGCTATCTGCTGGTATCATCTCTGGCCCTCCTTCTGTAGGTGCTGGACATTGGCACAATCAAGAGTTCTCATTCTGAAACAATATATCATAGTGGACCTATATCCTGGCCTGAAGAGGACACACGCTTCGGACTCAGCGTGGTCTCTCCGAACGGGTAACGGTCACGTGATGAGACCACACTGAATAATGCCGAAGGGTTCGTTGCTAACAAACATGCCTTAGGAAGATTTTCTGGTTTGTCGCATTCCGAAGCAATGGTAAAAGAATCTAATCGCTCCACGGTAAACCAAATCGTTGAAGTAAGAAGACCTAATGCAGCAGCGACGCTGTGAGGGAGGTGATGATGGCACCAGAGGGAGGCGGATGGACGGACGGGCGGATGATGGTGAGGCACCACGAAGGGACGGGCACCAATCATATCACTGACACTGTTCGAAGGTCATAACGAGCACCTGGATTCTCGTATCTCTGTCACTTCCATTGTGCCTATGTAATCAATCACTTTGTTCATTTGTCTGTCCGTTCGAGTGTCTGCTGTCTGTCTGACCATCTACATCACTGATTGTCTGTCTCTTCTTATGTTCGTTTACCGCTCTTTCCATTCCTCTGATAATTCCTTTGCTTACTACTTTAAATCACAGGATACTAGCCTATCCAAGAGGATGAGTATCTTTACTATCCTGGACAGGCTGGGCTGCCTCTACCCTAAAGTCATGATGCATGTAATACATCACATGGAAAAGTTATATAATGCTTAAGTCTGAGTACGTGGTAAATGAGGAGGTAGAAACAGGAGAGATGAAGCAAGATTCAGAGAGGAAACACAACATTGGCATCTGCACAGAACGCAATAACTTCTGTGGCAACGTAGATGGAGTAATGGATCAGGAATCAGGGCAATTTGGTGAAATTTCTTTGATATTTGCTATAAAAGAGTAGGAACATGAATACCTCTAGCTGCTAGTACAGGGGGAAGATTAGGAAAGGTGAAGGGATGGTAAAGAAAAAGATATATATCAAAATTGAAAATGCTGCAAGAAGTTACGAAGATACCTCCATCTAGTCAGCATTTGAAAGGCAAAAGAGAGGAAGAAACGAGTATAGCAGGATAAGAGAGGAAGACCAAAGAGACTTTGAAAAAAACATTTTGGACAAGTCATAATGAAACCCAAAACTTTTCCCTAAGTTCATCAGCAATAATTTGTCAGTTTACAAGCAGCTAATCAGGCGAAGGGATTCAGAGGGAAGAGTTGTAGAGGATGACGTAAGGGTATATGAGGAACTGAATGACAAATAATAAAGTGTTTTAACTGTGGCAGATGCTATAGGCCCAATAACAATGAGCTGGATCAGGGAGGAGACCTTTGAGAACACTGAGTTTTCGAGAAAAAACATTAACAGAATACATAAAGGCCTTAACCTATCTAAGGTTCATGGTTCTAATGAATTTTCACCATATATGCTGAAGATGTTTGCAGGTACACTTGATATACCACTTGAAATACTATTCAAGATGTCGCGGGAAAAAGGCAATGGGGCAAGAGGAGTGCAGAAAAGGGCAGACGTCATGATTAATTATGAGAGAGGAGACCAGGAAGAAACGGAGAGCTAGAGGCCGACCTACCTGACGAGTGTGGCCTGTGAGGTACTGAGAAAGATAATCAGTAATCATATAGATGACCTCATGCTGAGGAGATATTACCCTAGCGAGAGACAGCATTGTTTAAGCGAAAGGAGGTCATGTGTAGAGAAGCTTTTAGATATCTCTCAGAGAGTGAGCTCTGTTTCAGGCGTTAGAGAAGGCTGGGTGGAGTGTTTATATGTGGACTGCCAGAAAGCATTTGACGCTATACCGCATGAAAGGTTGATTAAGATGCTAGTATACTAAGTAGGAATAAGGTGGAGACTCATTCGATGGCCAAAGGATTAACTTATGGGAAGGGAACAAAGGACGAATGTCAGGTGAGCATTTCTCGAAATGTGTTGAGATCACCAGTGGAGTGCCGCATGGATTTGTTTTGGGACCATTGTTTTACCTGATCTGTGTGAATGGCTTGCCAGAAGGCATGGACTCCTACCTGAATAGGCTTGCAGATGATACAAAGTTCTTTGTACAAGCGAGAAGAGTGAAGGTTTACATCAATTACAGGGTGACCTCGCGGGACGCCAATGTCGATCTGATACATGGCTGATGAAACTCAACCGACTGAATGTAAAGTAATGAAGATGGGACACGGTAAAAGGAGGCCTGAATTTGAACAGTGTCTAGAGGGAAGAAAATGCAGGAATCGAATCTCCTTGAGAAAGGAAATTGTGAATTGACATCGTCCTTAAACTGTCGCCAGTGTACAACATGAAGAGGAACAGAGACAAACTGTCTATTGGCAAATATTTCAGTAGCACTCAAGTATTTATGGGATAAAAGGAATATTTTCTACCCTGGTCATATCCTGCATAAGGCCAAAATCATATATACTTTTCAAGTTTGGTCGTCACACCGAAAGAAGCACAGAAAGCTAAGAAAGAAGGCCCAGAGGAAGGCAACAAAAATGGTACCAGTATTGAGAGAGCTTAATTACAGGGAAAGGCTAAAGGTCTTACGTTTGCCAAAACATGGAAACGAGAAAAGTTCGAGGTGACCTGATCAGAACTTTTAAGTCTTTAAATCAGATTGACGACGTAGACAGGGAGCAGTTCTTCGACAGTTGTAGGAATAGAACAACCAGAGGACACAGCACGAAATCAAGCTAGAAACAACCACAGAAGTAGGTCGGCCGGAGAGGAAGCTAAATATCAAGGAGGAAAGTGAGGGAGGGAAGCCAAAAGAAGGGAGTTTAGAGATGAGACCCCGATGTCACACCCTGTAGAAAGCCTTAGATATGTCAAGGGCAACTACATATGACTCCCCAAAATCTTTCAGGGATGATGACCAGACATTAGTAAGATAGGAAAGAATATCACCTATGAGGTCCGCCTTTCGGAAGCCATACTGGTGATCAGAGAAAAGACTGTGATTTTCGAGGTGTTTAATGATATAGGAATTGAGGAGTTATTCAAAGACTTTGGAAATGGTAGATGTCAAAGCAACATCTCGATAATTAGAGGGGTCAGAACGGTCACCTTCTTAGGTATGGGATGCATCAAAGCATGTTTCCAAGGAGAAGGAAAAGTTTTGGTTTTCAAACAGAAACGGAATAGGCGAGCAAGCACAGTTACAAGTTCAGAGGCGCACTCTTTCAGTTTACGGGGATGGATGCCATCAGGGCCATAAGCCTTGCTTATGGGAAGGCTTGTGATATCAACACACCAAGTCGTTGTCATTGTTTTTGCATGTTTATTAAAGATGTAAACAAGGAATGCGAGAGTGATTTCATATCAGTCTTCTTATAAAGGATACTCCAGTGTTCTGTGTGCTTAAGCACGTACCCAGATTCTCAATATGTCTCTTCTTGAATATGTACGACATTTTGTTTTTTCTCTTGAGATGGAGCTGAGGTATGAAGAGAAGAGAGTAAGTAACAAGCCAAAACAAACAGCAACCAGAGCAGTAGAATATTACGGTTACAGAGTCGATCCACAATAATGATAACACAACACCAGCAGAGCGATGATGGCAGATATCATCATAAGAAAATGAGGAACAGTAGCTGAAGACTAACTACCAGTAATAGTAGCGTCAATTAGTACAGATGACAGCAGTAGAAAAAGTCTGACAGAACACCACCGGAAAGCATTAACTGCCAACAGCAGACGCAGCACTAACGACAGTACAAAAAAGTCTTGGTAACAGAGTTAACAGCAAGAGGCTTCCTGGGTAGCAGAAGATTCAGACGGTAATGGTAAGAATACAGCATCACACAACCCTTATAACAGCGTCAACGACGGTAGGACTCTGTAGTGTAATGGTAGCCTCAACTAGCGTCTTTGCCGCGCGTCTCGGTAATGGCCACTCTCTGCATAAGCCTTCAAAGAGGTTCCAGCTTCCTGCGAAGAGATCTCTTTCCTCTAAAGAAGGTGCCTCGAGTCGACTCCTTAGAATTTTTTTGAGTATATATATATATATATATATATATATATATATATATATATATATGCACATTCGATGATCCACAATGCACACGTGAAATACATATGTAGTATAATCTCACAGGAAAGGAGACGAAAACGAGCAGCTCCAAGCTTTCGACTTTATTTCAAGTCATCTTAAGGGCCCGATTACTCAAAATCTTTTTCATTCCATCCTTCCACCTTCAGTTTGGTCTCCCGCTTCTCCTTGTTCCCTCACCCTCTGACACATATATCCTCTTTGTCAATCTTTCCTCGCTCATTCTTTCCATATATCCAAATAATTTCAACACACCCTCTTCTGCTCTCTCAACCACACTCTTTTTATTACGACACATCTCTCCTACCCTTACATTATTTACTCGATCAAACATCTCACACCGCATATTGTCCTTAAACATTTCATTTCCAACACATCCACCCTCCTCCGTACAACCCTGTCCATAGCCCATGCCTCGTCACCATATAATATTGTTGGAAAGTAAGTGAGCTTGAAAGAGAAACGTGTGAAGAAATACAAGAAGAGATTGAATGTATAATGGCAAAAAGTGAGAGTAAAGGAAGCCAGGGGATTGGCTGAGGAATTTGGGGAAGCAGTGCTGGCTTGTGCGAAAGATGCGTGTGGTATGCGTATGGTGGAAAGTGGGCGGATTAGAAATGTAGTGATTGGTGGGATAACGAAGTAAAGTAGCGAGTGAAAAATAAAGAGCAGGTATGTGGGGGATATTTACAGGGAAGAAGCGCAGATGATTGGGAAATATATAACAGAAAGAAGCAGGAGGTCAAGAGGAAGGTGCAGGAGCTGAAAAAAGGGGTAAATGAGAGTTGGAGTGAAGGATTATCGGTAAAATTTCAGGGAGAATAAGATGTTTTTGAAGGAGCTTAATGGTTTGCGGAAAATAAGAGAATAAATGGGAACATCGGTGAAGGGGCGAATGGGGAAATAGTAACAGGTTGTAATAAAGTGAGGAGGAGATGAAGTGAGCATTTCAATGGACCGTTGAATGTGTTTGATGATAGGGTGGCACATATGGGGTATTTGGGTCGGGTTGGTGTGCGAAGCGAGGGAGTCATGGAGAGTGGTTTGGTGAAGAGAGAGGAGGTGGGGAAAGCCTTGTGTAAGATGAAATCTGGCAAGGCGGTCGGAGTGGATGGTATTGCAGTTGCGTTTCTAAAGGGGATGACTGTGTTGTTGTTTACCAGCTTAGGATTTTCACTGTCTGCATATATCATGGTGAGGTGCCTGAGGATAGTTGGAATGCGTATATAATGCCACTGTATAAAGACAAGGAGGACAAACTACAGAGGTATAAGTTTGTTAAGTGTACCTGGTACGTTGTATGATACAGTTGTGACTAAGAGTGTGAAAGCACGTACAGAGCATCAGACTGGGTGGGTAAAATCTGATTTCAGAAGTAAAAGAGGATGTTTGGATCATGTATTCGCTTTAAAGAATGTGTATGAGAAATGCGTAGAGAAACCGTGGAATCGTATGAGGCATTTAAGGATCTGGAGAAAACACATGATAGGGTTGATAGAGATGCCTTATGGAAGGTCTTAAGAATCTGTGGTGTGGGAGAAAAACTCTTTAAAGCAGTGAGAAGATATTATCAAGGGTGTAAGGTATACGTATGAGCAGGAAGAGAGGAGAGTGAATGGTTTCAACTGAAGGTTGGTGTGTGGCAGGGGTGTGTGACATCATCATGGCAGTTTAATTTGCTCATGGATGGAATGAAGAGGGAAGTAAATGCAAGAATCATGGAGAAAGGGGTGAGTATGCAATCTGCAGGGGATGAAGAGGACTAGGAAGTGAGTCAGTAATTGTCTGCTGATGATGCAGCACTGATGGCAGATTCAAGTGAGAAACTGCAAAAATTGGTGACTGAGTTTGGAAGTGTGTGTGAAAGGAGGAAATTGAGAGTAGATGTTAATAAGAAAAAAGGTTATTAGGTTTAGCAGGTTAGAAGGACAGATTAGTTGAGATGTGGGTTTGATTAGAGAAAATTTGTGGGAAATGAAGTGTTTTAGATACCTAGAAGAGGATATGGCGGGGAATGGGACCAATGGGAAGGTCGTGAAGGTTCTGGGTGCATTGAAGATGTGTGGAAGGAAAGGTTATCGTGGAGGGCGATAATGGGTATGTTTGAAAGCATAGTCGTCCCAACAATGTTGTACGGATACGAGGCATGGGCTATAGATGAGGAAGTGCAGAGGAGGATGGATGTGTTGGAAGTGAAATATGTGAGGACACAGTGGTGCGAGGGGTTTGATCGAGTAGGAAACAGAAGGATAAGAGAGAGGTGTGGTATTAAAAACATTGTGGCGAAGAAAGCTGAAGAGGTTGTGCTGAAGTGGTTTGGACATATAGAGAGAAAGAGTGAGGAAAGGTTGACAAAGAGGATACATAGGTTAGAAGTGGAAGGGACAAGGAGAAGTGGGAGATCGAATTGAAGGTGGAAGAATGGGGTGATAAAGAATCATATTACTTGGGGCCTGGACATGCGTGTGGGTGAAAGGCGTGCACGGAATTGAATGAATTAGAACGACGGTATACAAGGGTCGACGTGCTCTCAATGGACTAAATCAGGAGATGTGAAACGGCTTTGGAAAACCATGGAAAGGTCTGTGGGACCTCGTTATCGATAGTGGGCTATGGTTTCGGTGACATGACGGCTAAAGACTGTATGTGAGCGAATGTGGCCTTTCTTTGCCTGTTCTAGGAGCTCCTCGCTAACGCGGAAAACAGCGACCAAGTATATATATATATGGTGGAAGGATCAACCCCACCTCTCATTTTCAATTTCTCTCCCCACTGGGGAGATGTTTTATTCGTGGGAGAGTCCTCTGTCCACTCACGTGATGATCTCCCTCATGATCATCATTAGAACCAAACTCACAGATTTTGTTTTTAAGGAATAATTTTATGCTTTGATGGTCCTAGTTCAGAGTTAGCGCGTAGATCCGCATCGATCTTCTGACACATCATTACAGATGGGTATTTGGAACAAATGAGAAACTAGATATAGAAAAGTCGCGTCTAACTTAACTCGATAGACTGATTCATAACCTGAACTTTCACCTCCTGTCTTCACAAAATTACCTTCAGTGAATGCGCTAAAGACTTCCGTTTAGCTTTTCATGAAATGCAAGTCAGAAATTGGCACCATTAGTGAAGCGAGGTCATTATTAGCATCATTAGGGTAAATGTGAAGTAGTATTCAAATAAAGTGCATTCGATTATTAATTGTTATTATACTCATTTCTAACTGGTTGTTCAGAGGACCAGAAACCTGCGAGCAGTTATACAACTTTGCAGATAACTAACAAAATATTTACTCCCTCTCTCTCTCTCTCTCTCTCTCTCTCTCTCTCTCTCTCTCTCTCTGGCAGTGAAGTTATCTCATCTGTCTGCACTTGAACAATGCTTCATATCAATATTCATTTGCAGAACAGAAGAGTATAAGTATTGCCATTGCGCTATACGTTAACAAATTATGCAGCTTTTAGCGTCGTGATCTGATGATAGACCTCCGGTCACTAGGATCATCCACCCTCGGGGCTAATGGCCAGAAGCCTTGATGTGGTAACCCCTCCGGCATCTTCAGCACCTTCACAGTGCCTATGCTACACATGCTGCAGATGTAACGCTAATGCTGCCCAGCATCGTTTTCACTGTCCTAATGCTTCTCAGTGTCAGGGTTTAATTGCTTTAGAGTTACAAGGGAATACAAAGGGTAAATATAGACAGCATCAGCAGTTGACTGGGTCCTGTCGAGGTTGTATATGACAGCTGAAGAGATCAGGGACAAAGGGCTTAGTGTGAAGACAGTAGAAAAGCAAATAGGTGATTAAAAGGAATTCCTAAATATTTTAACTACGGAGACGCTGAAAATGTCGTTCATGAACTTGTAAGGTGTTTGTTTAGTGACTTCTAAAGGTCATTCTGGTGTTGCTTTCAACTTCTTTTGGTTATTTGTCAATCGATATGGTGGCAATCCTGCTGATGTAAAAGTACTCTGCCCCATTCAAATTAAAACGCTTGCCCTCGAGTATGCATCCATTACTATGAGTGAAATCAGACTGATGTAGTTTTAGATATCTTCTTTGGTTGAAACTGTCTGAGCATTTGATGAATTTGAATTCCTCTGTTTAATCACCTCGTAACATGGTTCCTACTCTAGTACGTTAAAATTGTGCAGACTACTCTCATATGATGTGTTACCCATGGTACTAATCATCGTAATTATCCGCTGTTTTCTCTCTCTCTTGTGTCTATATATTTTCTCAAGTAGGTTGACCAAGAATGAGCACAATATCCAAGGTGGGGACGCATCAATAAACTGCAGTGGATGAGAATTAGTGTCTTAGATGTGAATTCTATTTATACTGCTTACGAAGCCTGATTTTTCCTCGCCATTTTTTAGTGCTTCTATAACCTGATTAAAGACCTTTTTTCATTTACGTTGTGCAGATCATCAGAATTCATACTACAGATGTCTTCTAGATACTGCAGCATATATGAAAAACTTTCCAAGTATCGATGATAAAATTCATTTGCCACCTATGGACACAATGTCTCTCACATGTCCGAGTCAGCCTGCAGTTATGGACGCTAAATTTTTGTTGTAGCTTTACACCCCAGCTTAGTGGCGTTTAAGGCTTTTCAAATCTTACAACGCAGCTCTTTTCCAATGTTTTTAATACTTATTAGAACAAACATAATTAGATTCAAGACTGATCCCTGCGGAATCCCATTTGTCAGGTCATCGGTTTAGACTAGGGAAGATAATGCTCTGTGCAGTGAATTCATTGTGAATTTTAGCTTATCATATTCTGTACTGTTTCAGCTTAAATGCAGTTTATATTAACAAAAGAGAAAATTTCCGTTTCAATTATTCTATTACCGTAGGGTACTGTCGATATGATTGCCACTGAAATCAGACAAATCTAATCTTAAATATATCCTTAGATTGCGATTACCAAAACCTTTGATAAATCTGAATACCTGTATTATATCACCACTTCACCTTCTCATTTCTGAGATGAATAAGTATAATTCGATTAATCAGCTTTCATGGGATTTGTCTCTTATTCCGGGAATCATCTTGACTGCTCGCCGCTGCACCCTCTCCATTCTGGTAATGTCTTTTTTCAAACTGGGCTACCAAAACTAAACCCAGTATTCATGGCGGAGTCTCGCCAGTGATCTGTACAGAGAAGATTATTTCCTTAGACTCAAATTCAAAGACCTAACCGAGATGGAAGGTTGGAGTGGAAGATGCTTTGGGTGATCGGACCCTGACCATGCAGGAGGGTGTGAGGCGTGCAGAGGAGAGAGCGAACTAGGGCGATGTGATGTACAGGGGACGATGTTTCTTTTCCGGGTTGAA
>JAYMFT010140501.1:0-12835 GCA_038088735.1 Panulirus argus
CTCTCTCTCTCTCTCTCTCTCTCTCTATATATATATATATATATATATATATATATATATATATATATATATCACTTGCTCAGTCGCATGCACATATACCGCACTGAATCTACAACATAATTGCTTGAAATCATCAAGATAGATAACCTTTTTCATTAACCAGAAAAGTGTTATACAACTTCCTACTCAAAACTGAAGTTCAGAGGAAGAGAGAAATATAAAAAAAAATCTTTGGAAAACAATTTCCACTTATGTCTACAAGTAATTTCTTTAAATTTTTCTTATATCTTACATTTTTCTTAGTCCCTGATATATTGTATAATAGTAAACATGCACGCGATTAATTAATTTGCAATCAAATAAATAATTTTCTCATTTCATTAATCAGACTTTTCAAAAACTTTATCCTGTTATATACATTACTCAGATTACTGATCAAAATATAATGACTAATTGAAAGAATTATTGGGAAAGATGATATATGACCGTAATAACCTCCTCCAAAAATAGACATGAGTCAGCCACAAGTTGACAGATGACTAACTGGAATACGGGACCAGGCATCAGCAACAATATTATCATTTTTTCTTGTATCCTCAATAACCAAATTATAATCTTATAACAAAAGGGTCCACCTTGTCAATGATTGATTAATATATTTCATTTTATGCAAAAATAGAAGAGAATTGTGATCCGCAAACTCTAGTATCGGCTAACATGATCCTCTCAAATAAATTTTAAAATGGCTCAACCCTAATAACAATGCCAGTGTGACCTTCTCAACAGTACTTAAGTTTTTCTGATATGAAAAAAACCTTTGAGAAAAAATAATATGAAAAATAACATCATTCCCTTGCATGAAAACTCCAGCTCGAAAATCACGAGCATCTACATGCAATTTAAATTCTTATCATAATTTGGAGTACAAAGTATGGATGTACCTACAAGCATATGTTTCAATTTCTTAAAGGCCTCGTCAGAATGATCAATTCAAATAGATTTAAATTTCTTTGATTGCAAGTTGGCTAGAGGAAAGACAGTGGTTGAAAAGGTCTTAAAAACCTACGATGATATCCAGCCATACCCAGAAATCTTAATAACACTTTCTTTTTTGTAAGGTGTTGGAAATAAAACAATATTTTCCTAATTAGCATTAATTGGTTTGACACTTCCCTTACCAACAACATAACTTAGATATACTACAAATGCTATAGCAAATTCACTCTTTAAAAGGGTTACAATTAAATTTGCTTAGTGAAAACTCTTAAATAGTTATCTAATTATATACAAATGTTTTTGAATACATTACAATATCATCTATATTTACAAAACAATTTTCAGTGTCACACAATTCTTGAAGTACTAACCTTCGAAAGTGCTACCATTGTTTTTAATACAAAAATAGAACACTTTATATTGATATAAACCATCCATAGTTACATATGCAGAAGATTCTTTTCCTCCTTTAGTAGGATGTACATCCCAATTCCATTTCAATAAATCCATCTTAGTTACAAATTTAGCATCCCTATCTGACCAATAGCAACATCACTCTTGAAATAGGATACGAATCAGCTATAGTGAACTTATTTACCTTTCGGTAATCGGTAAAAGGTCTATAGGAAATGCCATCAAGTTTTGTTACCAGCTCACAGGGTGAACTCCACGAAATGTTACTTTCTTTCAATCAGATCATTGTCAAGCATATAATATACATTTTTTCTCATTATGCCCTTAACCTAAGGATTATCTCAATATGGATGTTGCTTGACGGGTGTTGCATTTTCAGCCTCAGTATCATGTTATATTACATCAGTTATCATTTCTCTTAGGAAAAGCAGAAAATATAGACCAAAACTATTGAATAATTTGAATGATTTCCTTTTCTTCTGTTTCTAAATGATCATGCTTCTTTTTTAAGTTATTTACCACATTTCAATTGTTTAATAGTTTAACTTCACATGTCCCCAATCTCATATTTTCACCTTCATCCGTTATTTATACATTATCAGACCTAACACATGCACAATACACATAGGTATCAATATCATCCTTCAAAGAATTTCAGTCATAATGTTTACATAGCACAATTGGTTTGGCTTGCGTATTCCTGGATTATTTACAATATAGTTGAATTCTCCTGCTCTTTTCTCAATCACCCATATGCTAAAATATCTTGCTTTCAAAGACTTTCCTGTTTGAAGGCATTGATACCAACACTTGATCACTTGGTATGAGCTCTCTTCTTCAAGTTTTATGGTCATATTATTCTTTAATATCCTCTTGGCACTCATTTCTATTTTCTGCAGTAATATCTCTAGCCCTACACAATCTATTTTTGCTAAAAGATTTACAAAAAGCGGAAAACAGCTGCATTGGTGCAAGCTGTATTGTATGGTTGGGCTTATCCACTTACTGACATAATTCACAAGTATTACAGTACTGTGATAAATGTCTCTTTATATTTGGTCAATAAACTAGACTTAGTAACCTGTCAGTAGTCTTAATGACTCCTCAATGTCCAGCCAAATAAAAACCAAGGGATGAAGCAATAGCATATACCCTATATTTTATTTTTAGAATAAATCTACCTTCCTACCTCCCAGTGATCACAAACTGGAACTCAGCAGGCCTCCACTTTCCCAATAACACTCCAATCTATACATGATATCAGGCTGATACATCACTCCCACTCCCATTTCTAGCAGCTTCACTCGAAGACTCTTCCAAACCGTCATCACTCTTATGTAACCATGTCAACTACACACTATCCACAACAAAATGTGGAATTACATCAATTTCTAATTCCGCAGTGCACTTTTAATTTCTCACTTTCACTGCATTTTCTCTGGTTAGACACACCTCTTTATCAATTATTTTACCTAATTAATTTTGAACTTCTCATCTCTTCGAAATTTCACCGTTCACAACAGAAGTTGGTTAAACAGTTTTACTGTACGGTTCATCATCATTACATTACACTCTTTTTACGTGTTTTCCACGTTCTTATCCGTCGTTTGGTTCACTTTTATAGTAGCCGCGACATCAGATGGATTTTCATTCATAATAGGCTCTGAGACTAATTTCTCGCCAGCCAATTCATTCCCCAATAGTATATGCATTCCAGATAAAGTAAGATTCTCACATAACCCAGCTTTCACACTGCCACTCATAAATCCACCTTCATAATGTACGTTATGTATGGGACAGTCATCCCATCTTACTCTAATTTCTCCATCAGAGTAAGACTCCTTAGTTCCCTCTAATACTTCTCTCAGAATTAAACTCTGATTTTCCAGTTTCTCTAATATTATTCTTTTTCCTTCTGGAGTACCTTTAATGCGACCCTTTCCTTCAGTGATAAATGGCTCAAAATTTGCAGACCTTTTTATCTTACACTGTACGCATAGCCTATTGCATCACAAATATCCTGGGTCTTATCCCTAGCAGTAGTTAATCCAACATGCTTTGGGGTTTTCTGACACTGATACTTAGCGTGACCAATTTCTCCACATCCCAAACATTTAATTGGTGGTCTCTCCTTCCAACTAGCATAAGGGTCAAGACTGGACTGAGAAACTGGATACTTGTATGGTGTTCGTCTTTGGTATCTATTCCCTATAGTAATGTGTATTAGGTTGCTTAACATTTGAGGAGTTCTGATGTTTGTAATGTTTATCATAATTCTTCCGATAACTCTACCTAACTCCACTCAGTTTATATAACACCTATCTCTTTACATTTTTTGTGCCACTTCTAAATGGTCAGCTATCCTGGCCAGCATGCAGCACTTTCACACTACTCGTAATTACTTCATAGTTAATCTCGAGGAGTATAATGCTTTTGAAATATTCCAGCAGAATCAGTTGTCTTACTTCATCTATCGTCTCTACTTCATCCGACTTACACCACCTGTTGAATTTCATTCCACACTCTCTAGCCACCTCAAAATGAGTTTGTCCACTTGTTTCCGTAAAGTCCACAACCTTCCTCCTGTACACTTCTGCACCCATTTCCACCGTCTTTAACAATGCATCTATAACAGCCTTACAATCCACTGATTCTATCATACTCAGACTTGCATTCGCCTTAACTTTATTCTGCACCAACATAGCCTAGCCACTTTCATCCCATTCTTTAATAGTTGCAACTTTTTCAAACTGTATGAAGGAATTCTCAGCTTCACGTTTTATAAAATCAGGAAACTAATTTACTTTCTCAACTTAATTTCCAATTCCTCTTCTTGTACCTGTGCTCACCTCAATTTCTGATTTCCTTAGTCTCACCTCTTTTTTTGCGTCTATCATCTCTTTTTTGCCTCTGCCTGTCTTCTTTCTTTTTCCACTTCTGTCTGTATTCTCTTTGTTTTTGCCTCTAAATAGCATGTTTTTCGTTAAAATTGTATCCAATTCCACCTTATAACTCATATACATCTCACAGTCACCGAAATTCAAACCCTGAAACTTCCTCAAATTTTGATAAAGACACCAATTCATCGTTTAATTCTCTTTGTATATCACTTTTTGATATATGACCTCAGAGAAATTTCATATATAGCAGCCATCTGGTGTAATTCATCTATATTGAAATGGTAAGAAAAGTGTACATTCTATATTTTGCGTTATATGCCAAGTTTAATCACAAGTTTGTTGCAAGTATGAAAACTTAATCTTTACGGAAAGCTTCACCAGTACACACACAAAACCAGAGTAGAGTACTAACCAAAAACACTGCGGAACAATTTGTTACACTGGACAATCAATTCACTTGGTTCCTCTTCTAGGACACTTGGTTTGAGCCCGAGCACTAGTGCCATATTTACGAAAACACCCCTTCCTTTAGGGATTTATAATCATCCCATAGGCCCATTAGATCAGAAATCTGAAATAATCGTTTCTCTGAACAGAGGGATTTAGTTCAGAAGTGATGCCCCTTATCATTAGGCTAACATTTTATGACTGCTGGCGACCGCTTGATATTATGCCCTTTCCATTTGGCCCTGGGTTAAATACTAAATATAGGTCTAAATTAATAACATAATTATATCTTACATTATCAAAATATACATATGCTTTCTCAGCATAAACATATAACATGATTTGCTCCAAAACACAAGGCTTTCCCTCTTTATATACCACTTGCTCAGTCGCATGCAAATATACCGACCTCAAATTACAACATAATTGCCTGAGATCATCAAGATAGATAACCTTATTCATTAACCAGAAAAGTGTTTTACAACTTCCTACCCAAAACCGAAGTTCAGAAGAGGAGAGAAATAAAAAAAATCCTTGCAAAACTTTTCCACTTTAATGAACAAGTAATTTCTTTCAATTTCTCATATATCTTATATCTTTTTTAGTCCCTGATATATTGTATAACAGTAAACATGCACGCGATTAATCAATTTACAATCAAATAAATAATTTTCTCATTTTAGCAAATAGCAATCAGACTTCTCAAAAACTTTATTCTATTATATACATTACTCAGAAAACTGATCAAAATATAATTGGTATTTGAAAGAATTATTGGGAAAGAAGATATATAACTGTAATAACCTCGTCCCAAAATAGGCATGAGTCAGCCACAAGTTGACAGGCGAATGACTGGAATACGGGACAAGGCATCAGCTACAATATCATATTTTTTTCTTATATCCTAAATAATCAAATTATAATCTTATAACAAAGGACTCCACCTTGTCAAAGGTTGAGTTATATATTCTATCTTATACAAAAATACAAGAGAATTGTGATCCGCAAACTCTTGTATCGGCTAACATGATCCCCTCAAATAAAATCTAAAATGTTTCAACCCTAATTTAAATACCAATATGACCTTGTCAATAGTACTATAGATTTTCTGATACGTAAGAAACCTCTCTGAAAAATAAATATATGAAAAATAACATCATCATTCCCTTGCATGAAAACTCCACCAGCTCGAAAATCACGAGCATCTACATGCAATCTAAATTTTCTATTATAATTTGGAGTACAAAGTTTGGGTGCACTTACAAGCATATGTTTCAGTTTCTTAAAGGCCTCGTCGTAATGATCACTTCAAATAAATCTAAATTTCTTTGATTGCAAGTTGGTTAAAGGAAAGACAATGGCTGAAAAGTTCTCAAGAAACCTACGATAATATCCAGCCATACCCAGAAATTTTAATAACCCTTTCTTTTTGGTAGGTGATGGAAATCAAAAAATATTTTCCACATTTGCATTAAATGGTGTGACCTTTCCCTGACCAACAACATAACTTAGATATTTTACAAATGCCATAGTAAATTCACTCTTCAAAAGGTTTACAATAAAATTTACTTAGTCAAACCTGTCAAACAGTTACCTAATTAAATACAAATGTTTTTGAATACATTTCAATATCATCTATACTCATAAAATAGTTTTCAATGTCACACAATAGTTGACATACTAATCTTTCGGAATTATTACCACTGTTTTTATTCCCATAGGAGAACACTTTATATTGATATAAACCCTCCGTAGTTACATATGCAGAAACTTCTTTTCCTCCTTTAGTCAGATATACATCCCAATTCCATTTAAATAAATCCATCTTAGTTGAAAATTTAGCATCTCCGATCTGATCAATACAAACATCACGCTTTCTGTAATCGGTAAGAGATCTATAGCAAATGCCATCAGGTTAAGTTACCAACACACATTGTGAACTCCAAGAAATGTTATTTTCTTTCATTCAGATCACTCTCAAGCATATACTGTACCTTTTTTGTTTTTTTTTTTCATTATGCCCTTAATCTATGGATTATCTCAATATGGATGTTGCTTCATGGGTGTTGCATTTTCAACCTCAGTATCATGTATTACATTAGTTATCATTTCTCTTAGGAACAGCAAAAAATATCGACCTAAGCTATTATATAATTTGAATGATTTCCTTTTCTTCAGTTTTTATGTGATCATGCTTCTTTTCTAAGTTATTTACCACATTTCAAAATTGTTTCATAGTTTATCTTCACATGTCCCCAGCTTCAATTTTACCTTCATCCACTATCTCTACATTATCAGACCTAACACATGCACATAACACATTGGTATCAATATCATCCTTCAAAGAATTTCCATCATAATAATGTTTATATAGCACAAATGGTTTGGTTTGCGTCATCGTGGATTATTTACAATATAGCTGAATTCTACCACTTTTTTTTCAATCACCCATAAACTAAAGAAAATCTTGCTTTTAAAGGCTTTCCTGTTTGAAGGCAATAATACCAGCACTTGATCACTTGGTTTGAACTCTCTTCTAGATTTATTGTCATATTATTCTTTAATATCCTCATCGCACTCATTCGTATTTTCCGCAGCAATAACTCTAGCCCGACACAATCTATTTTTTGCTAGAAGATTTACAAAAAGCTGAAATTGGGAGAGTTTATCCACTCATTGACATAATTCACAAGTATTACAGTACTGTGATATATGTCTCTTCATAATTGACCGTAAACTAGACTTAGTAACCTGTCAGTAGTCTTTCTGACTCCCAAATGTCCAACCAAATAAGAACCAAGAGATAAAGCAATAACGTATACCCTATATTTTATTTTTAGGATAAGTCTGCTTTCTTACCTCCCAGTGAACACAAACTAAAACTTCAGCAAGCCTCCACTTTCCCTATAACACACCAAACTATACATAATATCAAATTGACACATCACTCCCACCCCCATATCTAGCAGTTTCACTCCAAGACTCTTCCAAACTCTCATCACTCTTCTGTAAGCATGTCAACTACTCACTGTCCACAACAAAATCTGGAACTACATCAATTCCTAATTCCACACTGCACTTCTCGTTTACCAATTCTACTGCATTATCTCTGATTACACACTACGTTTTATCAAACATTTTACCTATATCATATTCAACTTCTCATCTCTTTGAAATCTCCCTGTTCACAACTGAAGTTGGGTAAACAGTTTCATTGTACTGTACATCATCATTACCTTACAATCTTTTCATGCGTTTTCCACATTTTTATCCGTCGTTTGCTTCACTTCTATAGTAGCCGCGACATCAAATGGATTTTCATTCATAATAAAATCTGGGACTAATTTCTCGCCAGCCAGTTCATTCTCCAGTAGTATATGCATTCCAGATAAAGTAAGCTCCTCACATACCCCAACTTTCACACTGCCACTTATAAATCCACTTTGATGATGCACATTATGTATAGGACAGTCATCCCTACTCTTAACCTTCTTACTCTAATTTCTTCATCATAGTAAGACTCCCCAGATCACTTTAATACTTCTCTCTGAATTAAACTTTCATTTGCTCCAGTATCTCTAATATTATTCTTTTTCTTTCTCAATTACCTTTAATGCGAACCTTTCCTTCAGTTATATATGGCTCATAATTTTTAGATTTTTTCTTTTATCTCACACTGTACGCATAGCCTCTTACATCACAAATCTCCTGCATCTTTCTCAAAGCAACAGTTAATCCCACAAGCTTTGGGGTTTTCTGACACTGATATTTTGCGTGAACAATTTCCCCACATCCCAATCATTTCATTGGTTGTCTCTCCTTTCAACTAGCATAAGGATTAAGATTGTAACGAGGTCTTGAATATTTGTATGGTGTTTGTCTTTGGGATCTACTCCCTATAGAATTTGCTGGTACAGAGTTTGGTGGCTTTCCACTACATAATGTGTATTAGGTTGCTTAACATTTGAAAAGTTTTGATGTTTGTAATGTTTATCATAATTCTTCCGATAATTGTACCTTTCCACACTTTTTTATATGACACCTGACTCTTTACGTTTTGTGTGCCACTTTTAAATGGTCAGCTATCCTGGCCACATGCATCACCTACTTCACACTACTCGTAATTTTTTCATAGTTAATCTCGAGGTGCATAATGATTTTCAAAAGTTTCAGCAGAATTAGTTGTCTTTATTCATTCATCGCCTATACTTCATCCGACTTACACCACCTGTTGAATTTCATTCCACACTCTCTAGCCGCGTCAAAATGAGTTTGTCCACTTGTTTCTATAATGTCCATAACCTTCTTCCTGTACACTTCTGCATCCATTTCCACCGTCTTTAACACTGCTTTTATAACAGCCTTATAATACACTGATTCTGTCATACTCAGACATGCATTCGCCTCTTTAGTCTTACCCTTAACTTTATTCTGCACCAACGTAGCCTAGTCACTTCCATCCCTTTCTTTAATAGTTGCAACTTTTTCAAACTGAATACAGGAATTCTCAGCTTCTCCTTTTATGAACACAGGTAACTCTTTTACTCAGTCATCTTAATCTCCATTTCCTCTTGTACCTATCCTCACCTCAATTTTTTATTTCCTTACTCACAACTCTTTTTTTGCATCTATCATCTCTTTTTTGCCTCTGACTGTATTCTTTCTTTTTCCGCGTCTGTTTGTATTCTCTTTCTTTTTGCCTCTCAATTGTATTTTCTTCAGTTTAGATTATATCCTTATTGTCTCCAATTACACCTTATAACTCATCTACATCTCACAGTCACCGATATCTAAACCCTCAACTTCCTCAAATATTTATAAGGACACCAATTCATCGTTTGTCTTTGCATATTACTTTTTGATACATGACTTTAAAGAAATTTCATACATTGCAGCCATCTGGTGTAATTCATCTATATTCCACTGGCAAGAGTAGTGTATATCCTATTTTTTGCGTTATATGCCAAGTTTTATCAAATGTTTGGTACAAGAATGAACACTTACTTTTTACGGAAAGCTTCACCAGTACATGCACATTAACACATTAGATTATTAAGCATCAACACTGCGGTACAACTTGTTACACTGGACAATCATTTCACTTGGTTCATCTTCCAGTACACTTGGCCTGAGGTCCCACACAAGTGCCATTGTTACGAAAACACCCCTTTCTTTAGGGATGTATAATCATCCCATAAGCCCATTACATCAGAAATCTGAAATCATTGTTTCTCTTTAAAGAGGGATTTACTTCAGAAGTGATGCCCCTTATCATTTGGCTAACATCTGACTGCTGACGACAGCTTGATATTATCCACTTTCCATTCAGCCTTGTTTTAAATAACAAACACAGGTATAAAGAAATAACATAAATATATTTACATTATCAAAATATACATATGTTCTCTCAGCATATACATATAACATGATTTGTTCCAAAACACAAGGCTCTCCCTCTCTCTCTCTCTCTCTCTATATATATATATATATCACTTGTTCAGGCGCATGTAATTATACCGACCTCAATTTGCAGCATAATTGCTTAAAATCACCAATATAGATAACCTTATACATTAACCAGACAAGTAGCATATAACATCCTAACCAAAACAGAAGTTCAGAGGAAGACAGAAATAAAAGAAATTTTTGCAAAAGTTTTTCCATTTCTGTCTACAAATAATTTCTTTCAATTTCTCTTATATCTTATATTTTTTCTTAGTCCCTTATATATTGTGTAATAGTAAAGATGCACGCGTTGGATTGATTTGCAATCAAATAAATATTTTTTTCATTTTAGCATATAGCAATCAGACTTTTCAAAATTTTTTATTGTACTGTGTACATTACTCAGAAAACTGATCAAAATATAATGGGTAACTGAAGGACTTATTGGGAAAGAGGATATATGACCGTAATAGCATCCTCTCAAAATAGGCATGAGTCACTCACAAGTTGACTGATGAGACTGACTGGAATACGGAACAAGGCTTCAGCTACTATATTATCATTTCCTCTTATATCCTCAATAACGAAATTATAATCTTATAACAAAGGACTCTACCTTGTCAAAAATGATTTATATCTTTCATCTTATGCAAAAATACAAGGGAATTGTGATCCGCAAACTCTTGGGTCGTCTTACATGATCCTCTCAAATAAACATTAAAATATTTCACCCCTAATATCAATGCCAGTGTGACCTTCTCGATAGCAGTATAGTTTTTTCTGATACGAAAGAAACCTCTCTGAAAAATAACAAAATGAAAAGTAAGCCAATCTTTCACTTGCATTAAAACTCCACCAGCTCCAAATCATGGGCATCTGCATTCAACTTAAAATTTCTATCATAATTTGGGGTACAAAGCATGGGTGCGCTTACTAGAATCTGTTTCAATTTCTTAAAAAACCTACGATAATATCCAGCCATACCCAAAAGACTTAATAATCCTTTCTTTTTTTAGGTGCTGGAAATCAAGAAAATATTTTCACGATAGCATTAATTGGTTTGACACTTCCCTGACCAACAATATAACTTAGATATTCTACAAATGCTATAACAAACTCACTCTTCAAAAGGTTTACAATTAAATCTACTTAGTCAAACTTGTTGAACAGTTACCTAATTAAATACAAATGTTTTTGAATACATTACAATATCATCTATATTCACAAACAATTATTAATGTCACACAATACTTGATATACTAATCTTTCGAAAATATTACCACTGTTTTTAATCCCAAAGAGAACACTTTGTATCGATATAAACCATCCGTACTTACATATACAGAAACTTCATTTCCTCCTTTAGTCAGATGTACATCCCAATTCCATTTAAATGAATCCATCTTAGTTACAAATTTAGCATCTCCTATCTGATCAACACAAACTTCACTCTTGGAGTAGGAAAAGAGTCAGCTCCATTGAACTTATTTACCTTACTGTAATCGGTAAGAGATCTATAGGAAATGTCATCAAGTTTAGTTACCAACACACATCGTGAACTCCAAGAAATGTTATTTTCTTTCAATCAAATCACTATCAAATATATACTGTCCTTTTTATTTTCATTATGCCCTTAACCTTAGGATTATCTCAATGTGAATGTTGCTTGATGGGTGTTGCATTTTCAACCTCAAAATCATGTTGTTTTACATCAGTTATCATTTCTCTTCGGAAGAGCAAAAAATAAAGACTTAAACTATTGTATAATTTGAATGAGTTCCCTTTCGTCAGTTTCTAAGTGATCATGCTTCTTTTTTAAGTTATTTACCACATTTCAATTGTTTAATAGTTTATCTTCACATGTCCCCAACTTCAGTTTTACCTTCATCCATTATCTCTACATTATCAGACCTAACACATGCACATAACACATAGGTATCAATATCATCTTTCAAAGAATTTCCATTATAATAATGTTAATATACCACAAATGGTTTGGTCTGCGTCATCCTAGATTATCTACAATATAGTTGAATTCTCCCACTCTTTTCTCAATCACCCAAAGACTAAAAAATCTTGCTTTCAAAGGGTTTCCTGTTTGAAGGCAATAATACCAGCACTTGATCACTTGGTTTGAACTCTCTTCTTCTAGATTTATTGTCATACTATTCTTTAATATCATCCTGGCACTCATTCATATTTTCTGCAGCAATATCTCTAGCCCAACAAAATCTATTTTTTGCTAGAAGATTTACAAAAAGCAGGAACTGGTTAAGTTTATCCGCTCACTGACATAATTCACAAGTATTACAGTACTGTGACATATGTCTCTTCATATTTGACTATAAACTAGACTTAGTAACCTGTCAGTAGTCTTTCTGACTCCCAAATGTCCAACCAAAAAAGAACCACGGGATAAAGCAATAACGTATACCCTACATTTTATTCTTAGGATAAGTCTGTTTTCTTACCTCCCAGTGATCACAAACTGAAACTTCAGCATGCCTCCACTTTCCCTATAACACACCAATCTATACATAATATCAAACTGACACTTCACTCCCACCCCCATATCTAGCAGTTTCACTCCAAGACTCTTCCAAACTCTCATCACTCTTCTGTAAGCATGTCAA
>JAYMFT010140512.1:0-12835 GCA_038088735.1 Panulirus argus
TTTTTCACTTTCTCAAAAATTTGTAAATACTTTCCCTGTCTGTTTTTCCCCCTTTCTCAATTCTCTCTATATTTCAGGTAGGGCCCGGCCTTGATGTGGACTTTTGTCTGTGACTGGAGCCTTCAACATAAAAAAAAGAGCATATAAACCCTTGAACTGCAAAATATATCATTTGATGTTATATGATCAACTCTGAAATATGTCACCTTTCGTTTTCTTTTATGCTTGTTCACAATTTCCTGTGTTAGCAATGCAGTGCCAGGAACTGGTTCATTCCATTGACAACATGTTGTCCCCTTTATACCACACTGCTCCAATTCACTGCATCCCTTTCACCCTCGCGCATGGTCAGGCCTCAGGTACTCAAAGTCTTATTCTCTCCATCCTTTCATCTCCAATTTGGTCTCCCACTTCTCCTTGCCCCTTCCGTTTCTAACCATTCATCCTCCTTATCAACCTCTCTTCACACATTTTCTCCTTTGTCGAGGATATTTCACCACTTGTTTTTCAGCCTTCTCAACCATACTCCTTGTTACCACACCTCTTCCTACCCTATTATTTACTTGGTCAACCCTTCTTACATCACATATTATCCATAGACATTTCATTTCCAACATTTTCATCCTCTTCCATACATTCTCATCTATAGCCCATGCATTGCATCCATACATCATCGCTTGGTCTACTGTAGCCTCAAACATATGTGTTTTATCCAGATAATGATTTCTCCCCATACATTTCTCAGTGCTTCCAGAACCTTTACACCCTCACCCATCTTATGACTCACTTCTGCTTCCATGTTCCGTTCGCTGTCATGTCCATTAACAAGTATCTAAAACACTTCATTTTTCCATTAAAACTCACAACCCAACAAACCTCTCTCTTTGCACTGCTAAACTGAATAGCTTAGCTTTATTCACATTTACTCTCAACTTTTTCCTTTCACACAGTTTCTCAGACTCAGACATCACCTTCTGCCTTTTTCACTTTAATCTGCCCTTATTTTCATATCATCAGCAAACAACAACTGACCCACTTTTCCCTCCAATACCCTTGCATTTACCTTCCTCACTATCCCATCAATAAATGAATTAACAGCCATGATGACACCACACATCCCTGCTGCAGATCCACCTTCACTTGGAACCTTTCACCCTCCCCTCTGCCTGTTTACACACATGCCTTACTCTTGATAAAAACTCTTTATTGCTTCTAATACATTTCCTTCCACACTATGTATTTGAAACACTTTCCATAAAGCATCTTTATCAACTCTGTCATTTGCTTTCTACTGATTCATTAAGTGTCACATGCAAATCCATTTATTTCTCTATTTCTGATAATCGTTCTTCAAAGCAAACACCTGATCCACATCTCCTCTACCACTTCTGAAACAACATTGTTCATCCCCAGACTGATACTCTGTAAATGCCACCACCCTCTCAGTCACCACTTTTCCATACAGCTTACCAGATACTCTCAACAAACTTTTACCTCTAATTCAAATGCCCACCTTTATCCCATTTGCCTTGAAATTGTGGCACTGTACATGCATTCTGCCAATCCTCATGCACCTCACCCTGATCCATACCTACATTGATAAACTTAACTAACCAATCAACACCACTGTCAGCCCCTTTCCTAACTCATCCACTTTTCATCTTACACAAGTCTTTCACCATGTCTTATCTTTTCACCAAACCACTTGCCATGACTCTCTCACTTCACATACCTCTCCAACGTTGACACCATACATCTTCCATCCTATCATCAAACATTCAACAGTCCATCAGAGTACTCACTGTGTCTTTTCTTCTCATCACTGCCTGTTACCACTTTCCCATTTGTTGCCTTCATTTGCATACCCATTTGTTTGTTAGTTTTTCTTGCAAAATATTTTCTTTTTCTCCCTGAAGTTTGCTGCAACTCATTCACCTCAACTCTCATTTGCCCTCTTTTTCAGCCCTTGCACCTACCTCTTGACCTCCTGCCTCTTTCTCTTGTACATCTCCCGGTTGCACTCTTTCCCATTAAGAACCACCCATATGCCTCCTTTTTCTCTTTCATTTGCAACTTTAATTTGTCATCCCACCACCCACTACCCTTTCTCACCTGTCCACTTCTCACCTCCTACATGCCACACACTTCTCTAGCACATTCCAGCACAGCTTCCTTAAATACCTCACATTCCTCACCCATTCCCTCAACTTTGTTTACTCTCATCCTCTGCCAATTTACACTTATTGTCTCCTGATGTTTTTTCACAAGTTTCTTTTCCATACTCACTTACTTTCACTAACCTCTTCCATAATCCCCATCATTTTCTCATTTACAAAAACCTCTATAATATTTCACTCTGTATGCCAGGTTTCTGCTATTTCTTAAATGTTATTTCAGATCACATACAATCTTCTCCCACTTATCTTTCTTTACTTTCCCACTAGCTTTGGTTATTTTATATCTGTGTTTTTCAGATTCTGTTTTGCTCTTCTTTTGCTTGTTAGGAGATAGGATAAGACCTTTTTTTTTTTAACTTGTGGTCTAAATCAAACAGCATAGATGATGAACACCTAACTCCCATCTTTTTCTTTGGTTCTCAGTGGTGGGATGAAGCAGAGTTAACATTGGTATACATTAACTATAACAATGAAAATTAAAGTCAGTTTTAGATGAGATTTTCAAAGATTCTTTTGATTTTAAGAAATGATTCATTCACCACTATGGGAAGTTAGGTTTTCATAGGTTCTGTGTCCTTGAAGTGTTCATACATCAACATTAATCATCCCACAGTTTGTTGCTCATTGTATAAGGCAGTAGTGGGGGGATGGCTATGTAGGTAAAATATGAGCAATAAAAGTAGGTGAAACACTTTAAGAAATCAACAGAGCTTTAAAAAAAAAAAAAAAAAAAAAAAAAAAAAAAAAACTCGCATAGCTTTCCACAGCAGCTAAAATTTACCTTAATTTTCAGTTATAGTTGAAGTATACTGATGTTATGACTATTTTCTGGGAATTGGGAGGAATGACTGAAGTTAAAATCAAATGTGCAGGTTGTGCTGCTTTTACATTCTTCAAAAAAGACAGTACTCAATATAAAATAACTTATGGACATCTGATGTAATGTTATGGTTATCTTCTCCAGTGATACCACGTGCACAATTAAAATTGTGAAGAGAATTTGTTCATTATCCCAGTTAATTTCTGACAGTAGTGCTAACATCTCTCCTCTTTCATGTATATGCAGGAATTGTATCACCTGTAGTTTTTCGTGACTAAAGATGATTCAGATAATTAAGTCTAGTAGTATGAGTGTATGTTTCTTTTTACTCCCTCTTTGCTGTAAATATTGAATTGGTTTTATGTAATGGTATCCCTGTAAGAAAATGTGTCACTGTAGAGAAATAATTAAACCTCTTTAGGTGGCACCTGGTGCATAAACCTCATAAGAGAAGTTAGTAGTTTGCATATTTTCATATACAAAACTTTGCTATTTAAAAACCATGAGGGCAGTATACAGTCCCACTGTCAGTCCAGTGATGGAAGTTAATATATTTCCTTTTCCTTTCCAGATTTACTCAGAAGGAGCACCTTAAAGGTCACATTGAAAATGTCCACCACAAACATGGTGAAAAAGGCTTAGATGGCACTGGAGACTTTGACAAAGACTTGGATGACCGTGATTACAAAGAAGATGAGGATATAGATATCCCAGCCCCATCATCCTCTCCTCCATCATCTACCTCCTCTCCATCCCTTGCCCCAGTCTCCTCTCTCATATCCTTGGCTTCTTCTGCTTCACCATTATCAACTATCCTACCCGCACCATCCCTCCTAGCTAGTACAACATCCATCTTGGCAACCACAACCCCATCAGTTATCGCATCCATGACCCCAACATCATCGTCAACCACCTCATCATTGGCCAGTGATCTCAACATGAATCAGTTCACTGCTTTATATGCACCAGTAACTCGAAAAACAGTTAATTCACCAAACAAACATATGCAAACAATAACCATAAATTTCAATTAGTGCCAGTTTTAGTTTTTAAGTTTGTTATTATGTGACGTATTTCTCCGTTTTTGTAAATAGTTTTGCATTCACTGCCATAAATAATGATGTACATCTATTCAGTCCTTCGTTGAGTGTCATTGTATATGCTTAACACTATTCTTCACAACATTTTCTTAAAAGTACTCGTATAATATCTTTTGAGACGGACTCAAAAAGTGTTACAGTTAGTTACAGTGTTACCATAAAATCACCAAAAATTAGCTTTCTTCAGTAGATGATACATAGGTAGAAGCGGCACTGCAACATAAACAAGTATGAAATACTGCATGTGTAAGGTGTGCACATAATATTTTAACTGTTTGACTTAATAATCAATAATCAAAGTTCAGGCTATTTTGCATTGGTTTTCAATAAGTCTTCCCACCACTGAAGTCTGTTCTTGTTATCCTCATTTACCTGGAATTTAGTACATGGCCAAACATTAAACAGACAGTAGTTTTAAAATCTAAATATTAAAAAGATATTAACAGTAAAATGCAGAGCACAAGTTGGATAAACTACTGTACTTAAGAGTGTTTTTTCAATAAATGTTCCATAGCAGAGGCTAATTGCCATGATTATAATGATTTCTAATGGGAAACTGTTGGTTTGGTGCCTTAGACTGCATATCTGTGATAGAACTTGTTTTAGTGCTTACAATACAATACAGTGTTCTTCCATAGAGTTAACTGTTACTTAATGAATATTCCATTTATAATTTGAGAATAAAAGAAAATAGGGATATGATTGTTGCCGAAGAGTGATATTTACCAAAGTAAGTACTTAAAAATCCTACTTTTTGCATTACCATATTTTGAAAGAGTGGCATTGAAGTCTACTTAAAACAAATTTTAAGTCCAGGCTTTGAACATGCGGGCAAAGTGAAATGATGTTGCAAAGGTCCAAGAGTGGAGTCATTGCGAACCTAAATGCCATATGTATATTTTATTAAGGAAAGAAAAAGTTTACAAGGCTGCTGCCTCTCCCTTCTTACAGTTTCTTATTATTGGTATGTTAAATGTTGGCATGATTAAAGGGTTCTCAGTAAAAATTAGTAATTAGAAAAACAGTTATTAAAGAACCCAGTTAGATCAAAGCAGCTATGGCAATGAGGGTTATAGTAGTTTGACAACATACAGAGTTGTTTGTTTTCATAATATCAAGTTGCATACCTATTTTTTTGTTTTTAAATGGTAATCTGCTATTTTACAGGGAATGAAAAGGATAGACCCTGTTTAGTTAAAAAGTTTCAATCATGAAATGTATTTCAAGATAAAATGGTAGCATCCTGCATTCCCAACCCTAAGAACCTAAGGTGAATCATGTTGCTATTTGTTGGGTCATTGTGAACTCCTGAAGTGGAAATAATCTTCTGTTTTGTTAAATGTGGTAAATATATTTTGTTAGTGCACTGTTCTTAAGTAGAAATCAATGCCACTGACGTTACTGTTAATAAAGTGCTACTAAGTTTAACCATTCTAGAGTTTCTGCTGGTGCCTTAAAAATATATAATACATAAATGCAAAATAGCTCACCATGGGCATTATTGAACATTGCTCACATAAGTCTCAGATATTCCATTATCATTTATCATTAATCCAGCCATATTTTTCATCCTCAGAGTAAACATCATGTTGGTGCTTTATTTCTTAAATTTTTTGAAAATATGCAGTTCATGAAGAATAGGGTGGTCTTATTCTTGAAGCAGCACAGAAGCTGCCAATTTTCATATTGAACACAGTAATGCTGGTGCCTTTACAGCTGCTTTCAGTTTAGGTAAATGTTAACTGTGAACAAATAAACAATCCTAAGTTATTTTCAAACGGTGTTCAATTTCATGAAAAGTTTTGCTTACACATGTTCATGTACAAGAAGTAAAAGCAAGAATAGAAATTAATTGTATTTTTTCTTTATTTCAAAATAATGTTTTCTGAAAAGAAAAAGTTTAGCATTAGAAACCAAAGGTATTTAAAAACTTTTCATGAATAAAAAAACTATTTAAGTTCCATACTTACACCTGTTTGTTATTACCTTAGGTACTCTCGTATTTGGATGAAAATTGATAGTTATGGATACATGCAAATGTTAGAATATTTAGGTTTAAGAATTGCTCAACAGTAATTAGAATAAATCAGCTATCATAAACTGTTCTTCGTTCATGATATCTTTATTCACTTCATTTGACAGGTGAGCTGTTTTAGATTGTGGACATGGTACATTTAAGCCTTGCTAGCCCCTACTCTAGCTATCATCATCTTTCTCTAAGTATTAGTTTAAGTTAATGCTTTACAAACATCTGATTCTGTATCCACAACTAAATGGATATAATTATAGTTGCCAATAACTTTTATTATCTTTCTGCTATGTAAAGTAAGTTAATGAATATTCTGTTGATTAGGTTGTGAAAGTTTATATAGACTTCCCCTGAGAAAGTTAGCTGATTGTATAGTCTGTACCACAGGTTAACTCCCACCTCTATGTTAAATAATTTTTTTTATCTTTATTACCTGTTACTTTATCTCAATTTTTATTGCTTTGACACAAGTGGTTTTCAAGTTCAGTTCATAAATCATTTTATTATTACCATTCTGGACTTTACAGTCTTGATGCTGGAATGGATATTTCCCTCATGAACCAAGTGTTTAATCAATTTATATATTTTTATTTGCATATTCTGCAAGTTATATATCTTGCTGACTTTGATTTTGACCTTTTATTGCTTATATGCCATAAGTTTTTGTTCAATGACTTTACCATATATATTCTACTGACAGTGTTTGTATTAGTCATGAGCTATAAAGGATGTTCATTTATGTTGTAAACGTAGCTTTTTTTTTTTTTAAAGCAAATCATATAGGTTCATCTAGTAATGTCCTGGATATTTATTTATTAATTCTTTATATGATGCCATATTTTTGTGGGTAAACTATTTAGTCTGACACATTCTGAATGAAGGTTATGTTTAAAAACCAACTGAGAATTCCATGATGAACAGTAAGATAGTTATTTCAAAGTTCATTCAAATAAAACCTGTTGACATTCTTTTTGGAAGACAACAAATTTCATTGCACTATTTGCAGATGATAATTTGATATATTTTAAGTTATAGTTAAACTATTCACATGGACAAATGGGCTCATTTTATGTAAAATTATAGAAATCTAATTACAGTCTGATATACAGCATACAGACAAACTCTCAGGTTAATCATGGGTTTTCTGCATACTTCATATGCATTTTGTCATTTGAGAGTTATTATATGCCAAGGTAAACGCAATATTTACCTAAATAGCTTTTAATATGTCTTCATAATTTTAGGACTTACAGCCACGTGAGTGAATGCCTTTTCTTTGTCAGTCCCTGGCACTACCTCATTAATGCAGAAAAATATTCATTTTTTCTTGATGCTACCTTACTGTGGTGGAAGAAGGAATTGTGTACATTCCTCAAAGGCTTGGTTATCTCTTGTGAATGCTATCATGTTAATGTAGCAAATAGTGAACATGTGGTTTCAGTGCATTGTACATGAAAGCTTGAGAATGGTTATGAACGAATGTGGCCTTTCTTCGTCTTTTCCTGATGCTACCTCACTAACGCAGGAAATGGTGATCAAGTACGAAGCGGCCAGGGTAAACCATGGAAAGGTCTGTGGGGCCCGGTTGTGGATAGGGAGCTGTTCTTTTGGTACATTACATATGAACACTAGAGAATGGATGTGAGTGGATGTAGCCTTTCTTCATTTGTTTGTGGCACTACCTTGCTAAGTTTGGAAATGGCAGTCATGTATGAGAAGAAAGGAAAATATATTTCTTTTTTGTAATAAATGTTTCCCACATTAGCAAGGTAGCACCAAGTACAGACAAAGAAATGGCCTCATTTGTTCACTTCCACTATCTAGCTTTCATATATAATGCACAAAAACCATAGCCCATCTACAATCAGGCCCCACAGACCTTTCCATGGTTTACCTCTAACACTTTATAGGCCCGGGTTCAGCCCACTAACAGCATGTCATCCCTGTAAAGCACAAGGCTTCATTTTGCTCTCTCTTTTGTTTGCCTCACACTCTCCTGCATGTTCAAGGCCCCATCCTTCCACCTCCTTGGTTTACCACTTTTCCTTGTTCCTTCCACTTGTGACATGTATGCCCTTTTGGTCATCCTTTCTTCACTCCTTTCCATGTGCCCAAACTATTTCAGCATACCCTCCATAGCTCTCTCATACACACTACTACCACACCTCTCTCATTCCATCATTTCTTATTCAATCGTCCCTCCTAACACCTAATATTGTTTTTAAACATTTCACTTCCAACACATTCATCCACCCTATCATTTACATTTTTGTCTTGTATACCCCACCTCGCATCCATTCAACATCGATTGTACTGCTGTACCATCAAACAAGCCTATCTTTGCCCTTAAAGACAGTGACCTCTCTCTTTCCACACTTTCCTGAACTTGCTCAAGACCTTTGTCCCCTCACCGACCATATGGCTCACATCAGCTACCATAGTTCTATTCATTCCCATATCAACTTCCAAGTTTCCAAAACACTAAACTTTCCCATGTTTACTCCATCTAAATAGTCAGTCTCTTTTCAGTGCTAAACATAATACCCTTTCTTTTATTCACTTTTACCTTCAACTTTCTCCTTTCACACTTACACCCTCCCAAACTCAGGATTTTATGGAAACTGAAAAGTTGAAGGTCGCTTATCTTGTTTAATGTTTTTTTTTTTTTTCTTCTTTTTAGCAATCAGACTTGTTCCACATGATAAAACGAAGCATTCACACTCTTTAAGGCTTTGGGAATATCATTCATGTCTTGAGGCTTGGTAACATTCTACATTCACACATCATTAAACCTTTAGGATTAGCGTCTGCAAATGCACAAACATTAGGCCATGGGATTGACAGTCTTCATTTGTATGAAAATTGTTTTTACTAATTAGCAAACCTTAAGAGCTATATTTTGCATCCACACATCATTTTGAAAGGCTGCATTCACACAGTGGTAGAGTCTGGGGGGTAATGCCTTTTATTTAAAATTTTATTAATATATCAGTAAATACTAACGATAAAATTCAAGATAAAATTCTGCATTTGCTCATCACTTAAACCCAAGGAGAAACATTTTACACTTGCACATTGATGCACTTTAGAAGTAACATTCAGCTTTCTCATGACATCTGTATTGACATACAACTAAACCTTCGAGGTAAAACACTGCATTTACTCATTATCAAGGCCTGAAGGGTAACTTTCAGCATTTACACATCATGTAGACATTAAGAATAACCTTCTGCTTTCACACATCATGTAAGGATAGCTATTTGCATTTATTATTAAGTTACAGGGCATTCACATAACATTGCATTTGTACATAATTAGACTTGAAGATTTTTCTTCAGTAAAACTCGCCTGCACATCATTAGAACTTGTGGGTAACATTTACTATTCATATGACTTAGGTTTAACTCTATGGCAATGCAAGGCAAGGTCATTATTTTTGGGTAGCACAGAGGTCACTGTCACATAAGGCCAAGAATAGTCTAACAGTCCTTGACTGGAAGACTATTGCTATGTCATTGTCCAGAGTTAACATAAACATGTTAGTTTTGTAACCAAATAATTTAGTTTCTGTATTCCTTTGTAGATATTTTGATTCTACTAAGAGAATACCTTAATCAGTTTTCATGAAACTTTCTGATTAAAAGCAAAATGTGATGAAAACCCAAACACCTTGTTTCATCACTTGTATCCGATAGCATTTCAAATGGTAGGATTGATTTTTTTATTGCGAAACATTTAATTTTTTCTATATCTAGAAATTTGTTGATGAAGCCGGTAATTAGGCTATGAATCTGACTCAGCTCTTTATGTCTTACTGCTTTTTATATATGATTTATTGAGGTTTATCGTGATAACTTTACTTTGCTCTTATGAAAAACCTCAGAGCTTGAGTAGATGAGCCTTGAATAAATGTTGGCATTCATAGGTACCTTCCTTCAAAAGATGTTTTGTGCCCCAGTTACCTCCAATGTATCTCTTAGGGTTGGTGTCATTGCAATGGAGGAACTTGGGAATTTTAGTATAGGTGATAATCTTTAACCAAGATTACTTGTAGCATTTGCCAAGACACATTATCACAAAAATCATTCTAACTAGTCCCTGTATGTAATTGTTTGATTTTTTCATGATGTAATGTATTCATTCCTCTTTGAGGTTGTGAAAGTAGAGTTTATATTTTTAGGTAATTCCCCATTTCCCTTTGTTTGATTCTCAAGACCAACATTCCAGTTATTGTCAGTGTATAACATTCCTTACATAGTGATATTTTTACAACTATTGTGATGTTAAAAAATTGTTAGATATGTGTACCTCTCTTTAGCTTTAAAGATAATTTTTAAAATGATTAGTTAAAGCTTGGTGTTGGGTTACATAGAGCTTAATAAAAAATACATATTTGGATGGAATCCATCATTTACCTGATGTGTTTGCATGATATATATACTTACAAGTTTATATAGATACCTGGAAGTGACTTTGGCAGTGGATAAATCCAAAGGGGCTGAAGGGTGTCCTCATTTGCTCATTTCCACTCTCTAGCTGTAATGTATAATACTCCAAAACCAAAGCCCTATATCCACTACCTGGCCCTATTGACCTTTACATGGCTTCCTCCTGACTGCTTCACATGCTCTGGTTCAGTCCATTGAAAGCATGTTGTCTTATCAATATCACATTGTTCCAATTTGCTCTATCCCATGTACGCCTGACATCCTCCATGTTTACGCCCCGAACTCTCAAAGCACCTTTCACACCATACTTCCGAGCACTCAAAACCATTACCATTCAATTCTTACATCTCCAAATCAGTCTCCCCCTTCTCCCCTTCACCTTTTGACACATGCAACCTCTCCTCATTCATCCTTTCCATATTTCTAAACCTTTTCAATATACCTTCTGCATCTCTTTCACTCGTACTCGTCTTATTATCACACCTCTGTCGTGTCTTTCTCGATAAACTCTCCTTACATCACTCGTCTTCAGGCATTTTTTCCAACACATTCAACCCTCCTGTACTTTCTCATTCATACTACTATAACATCCAACATGCCCATTTTTGCCCTTACAGGCAGTGACTTCTCTCTCTACACTCTCCTCCATGTGTCCCCAACCTTAGCCCTCCTTACCCACCCTATGGCTAACTTTACCTTCCATAGTTCCATTCACTGCCATCACTACTCCCAGGTAACTTAGACATCCCACTTCCTCTAGGTTCTCTCCATTCAAATTCAGACACTTGTCTTTACCTAATGCTAAACCTAATAACCTTACTCTTATTCAAATTTTACTCAACTTTCTCCTTCCAAACAATTTTCCCAAACTCAGACACCAGCTTCTGCAATTTCTCATTTGAATCTGCCACCAATGACACATCAGTAAACAGATGACTCGCCTCCCAGGACCTAGCCCCACCACATCTAACACGCTGCAGGTCTATTCCTATCTCCAAGACTCGTATTTATCTCCCTCACCACCCTATCCATTACAAATTAAACTGCCATGGTGCCATCACAAACCCATCTTCACCTTGAACCACTCATTCTTCTCTCTTCCTACTCACATATATACTTTACTCTCCTGTTAAGAACTCTTCATCGCTTTTAGCAGCTTTCCTCTCACAACATATAACTCCTTCCACAGAGCACATATACCAACCTTATTATACATTTTCTCCAGATCCATAATTGCCGCATACAAATCCTCTTTCTCAAAGTACTTCTTGCACATATTCTTCACAGCAAACACCTGATCCACACATCCTGCACCACTAATGAAGCCACTCTGTTCCTTTCCAGCCTGAAGCTCTATGCATGCCATCATCCTCTCAATCACCACTCTCCCAAGCAACTTAATGGTTACACTGAGCAAACTTATACCTCTATAAATTGAACATTCAGTTTTGTCTACCTTGACTTTATACAAAGCACTACACAGGCATTCTGCCATTCCTCAAGCACCTCACCATGAGCCATACATACATTAAAAATTCTAAGTAACCAATCAACAATACACACACCTCCTTTCTTGAAAAATTAACGTGCAATACCATCCACTCTGGTTGCCTTGCCAAAGCCATGCTTAATTTTTTCACCAAATCACTTGCCATGATTCTCACTTCACATACTTCCCCAACCCTAACACCATATCAACAAATACACTAAACAGTCCTTCAAACTACTCACTCCATCTCCTGTTCATCTCATCTCCGCCTGTTACCACTTCCCCTTCACTGATGTTTCAATTTGTTCTCTCGTTTTTCTCAATTTACTGCCTTACAAAACATTTAATAATACATCCTGAAGTTTGCTGATAATTCCTCACCTCAGCTCTCTTTACCCTCTTTCAGCCCTGCCATTTCCTCTTGACCTCTTGCAACTTTATTTTGTACATACTGAATCACTTACATTCAAGTAAGTAATAACCATTCATACTTAAGTCTCGCCATTCAGGCAAGGGACCAGGCATATCGGGCTTGGAAAAACTCTCCTATACCCTGTTCACTCAGCTCTGATAGCTGGAACCAAGAAACATTTAAATTAAGGCTGCTCATTAGTTAATTCAACACTGAGGAGTGTGGTAAATCTAGCTCTTCTTATTTTAACATATACATTTAAACGATGTGGTATACCGGGGTTGACGTACTGTCAATGGGCTGAACCAGGGCATATGAAGCGTCTGGGGTAAACCACGGAAAGGTCTGTGGGGCCTGGAT
>JAYMFT010140523.1:0-12835 GCA_038088735.1 Panulirus argus
GTGGATGGGTCCAGTATGTTGCTTCGTTATGATTGTTGATCGCACTGATGCAGAACCTTTCACAGCTTCACAAATCCTTTCTTTGTCCTTCAGAATCGTTGACCCCGTAGAATGTGATAACTTCAAATCATGAGCGATCACATTCACTTTCTTCCCTCCTTCGTGCTGCCTAAGCACCATCATTTTTGTGTTGAGATCAATGGCCTTTCTTTCCTTCTTGGCAGGTTGAGGAGTAGAAAATGACAGGGTGATATTGTAGAAAAATTTCCAAAGTGAAAGACAAACAAGCACAGGAGGAAGTGTGTTGTGCTAGGAGCTTTGTGCGGGGCGCAGGAATGATGTGAGCGTCCGCAGCACTTAGCCTCCCAGCCTCCTGGCAGCACCAGGAGCTGGCCTGAAACTGCCTCATGGAAGTGGTCATAAATGCGGTCAGTCATAAGTCGCATAGGTTGCAAGTCGATGACTACATGTATAGTGCAATCCTATACATGTAAGAGTGATAAAAGAGGCTGTTTGAATTAGAGAGGTGTAAATTCTGATGAGCATACTGGGTAAACTTTATGGGAGAATGTTTATTGAGAGAGTGGTGGCATGCACAAAGCAACACATTAGGGAGAAACAGTGTGGCTTCAGGGTTGGCAGAGGATGTGCAGAATTGGTGTTTGACTTGAAGGTGTGTCAGGAATAGAGGGTTGCAGTTACAAAGATAGACAGACCACATGGATCCTAGGTCTGAGTGATGTGGTCTAGTCTTAACAATATAAATGAAAAATGCAATCCCCTTAAAAGCAGTAGAAGAAAAGGATCTTTCCCAACCCTCTGCTCCTTCTGGCAACACACTGGACAAAAAACAGGTAGAAAAAATATACCTTGCTGGATTAACACGTCTGAAGGGAATTTTTATTGGAAAGTCATAAGGTGGAATGAGCACGAATATGTCATGCATCCCCTCACCAACAACATGCATTCCTCTCGTTTTGTTATAAAGACAGTAGTAAGGATAACCTTGAGCCCCAGCCTCTCGACTTAACATGTCTATAGTATATCTTATGTTGAAGAATGATACAAAAATTCTTACTTACTCTCTCAAAGTAGGTGAAATGGATTAATCAATGTTGGTATGTTACTGCAGCTTGGCCAGGGATAGATTGGGGGTTGAGAAGGTATTCAGTACTGGATAGTGACAAGTGATGATCAAACCTAATTTTGAAGATAATAAGGATGTTTCTCTGAACAACATTTCTGTGAGCTTATTCCATGCATCAATAATGTCATTGGTAAAGAAATGTTTTGTACCGTCTAGATTAATTTGATGACCTCTAAGTTTTAGTCCATTTCTTCTCAGTAATGATGGTGCTACTGTAAAGAAATTTTCAATATTGACGTTGTTGAGTCAAGTAACTATTTTAAAAAAAATTCTGTTGCATTAACTCAGATGTCTCTCTTAGGGAGAACAAATTTGATTCTTGCAATCTTTCCTCATGTGGTTTGCTATGCAAGGAAGGAATCAATTTAGTTGCTCTTCACTGTATTGCTTCCAATTTGACGATATCCTTGCTTAAGTGGAGAACCCAAAACCTTGCTGCATATTTGAGGTGTGGTCGAACTAGACTTAGGGATAGTGGCAATATAATATCCTTGTTTTTGTATGTAAAGTTTCTGTGAATAAAGCCTAAAATCCTATTTGTTTTCTGGGGAACATCATTACAATGCTGGGAGAATTTGAAGTTGTTGGAGACAGTGACCCCATAGGTCCCTCACATGAAAGGAGTCCATTATCTTGTGGCCCATCAGTTCATAATCAAGTTTTTTGTTAAGGTTTCCTACTTGGAACAGTAGACATTTATTGATGCTAAATGGCATTTGCCATTTTCTAGACCATTTAGCAATTATATCTAGATCTTTTTGTAATCTTAACCTATCCACTTTAGTTAATATGGCATTGCTGATCTTTGTGTAATCGGCAAATTTGGGTACTAAGTTATTCAGCCCTCGGTCAATATTGTTAATACAAATGACGAAAAGTATAGGCCCAGGTACAGATCCCAGGGGAACCCCGCCAGTAACAGGTGACCATGTCAGTGATTAACTATTGATTATGGCTCTTTGCCTCCTGTCATGTAACCAGGTTTCCATCCAATTTCCTATGCAACCAGTAATCCCCAAGACCCAGATTTCATAAATCAAATTAATGTGGGGGACTTTGTCGAATGGTTTCTGGAAGTCCAGAAATGATATCAATTACTTTTGTCTTGTCATGGTTATTGAAAAATTTATGATAATTCTGGGGGGTTTATAAGGCATGATCTGTACCTTCTGAAACCATGCTGTGTATTATTGATCAGATTGTTTTGTTCCAGGTTGGCTGTGATTTTATCTGTAATAACTGACTCCAGAAGTTTTCTTATATGTGATTGATGTGAAGCCAATAGGACAGTAATTTTCAAGCAGTTTTGCAGCTTCCCTTTTTGAATATAGGCGTGACATCTGCCAGTCTCCAGTCCTTTAGGACAATTCCAACCTAAAGAGATTTATTGAAAATGTAGGTTTATGGCTTGGTGATTTCGTGTTTAATGTTATTAACTGTTCATGGATAGAAACGTCAGGACCTGGACTTTATTAGTCTTCAACTTATCCCTCTGTGTTAGTACTCCTCTAACTGTGACTGTAATTTCTGTTATCGCATGAGTAGAATTTGTCTGTGGCATTTATTAACCTGGAGAATGCACTCCTCTGACCCATTAACTGTCTTTTCTTTCTGCCTCACCCACACGTGGACTACTGCCCACAAACTTATGATATCACCTGTTCATACATAACACTTGGCAACACTTAACTCACGCAGCTCATTCTTTGTAACTCTTGATTTTCTTGTGGTGAGCACTATGCATTAGCTCTGCCTTTTGGTAAAATGGTAGGAGCAGTAGATAGAAGTAGAAGGTAGGAACATTTAGGCAGGAACATTAGATAGAAACGTTAGGTAGAAGTGGTAGGTAGGAGCCACTGCAAGCACTGTGCTAGACTTGCCCTCTGCCAGTGGTCTGTTAAGGGTGAGGCACTAAGGGCTAAGAAGTGGCATTAGAGTTCTTTAGTTATGGAGACTCTGTAGCTGGGGCCACCCCTCTGAGGGAGTTCCAATTTGAACAGGCATTAGAGATATACACAGACAGATGATAGATTAGGTAGAAACATTAGGTAAAAGTAGTAGGTAGGAGCATTAAGTAAATGTAGTCGGTAGGAACATTGGTTGGAACCTGTGCAAAGACTATGCTAGAGTTGTCCTCTGCCAGTGGCCTGTTAAGGATGAAGCACTAAAGGCTAAGAAGTGACTCTGGAGTTTGCTAGTTATGGAGACTATTGCCGTGGCCACCCCTTTGAGGGAGTTCCATTTGGAACATGCGTCCAAGATATAGATAGATAAATAGAGAAAGCATATTATATGGCCAATATTGATGCTTTGTGGAAGATACTGCAAATATAAAGTCTGAGAGGAAAGCTAATAGAAGTAGTGAGTTTTTATCAAAATGGTGAGGCATGTGCTCATGTAGGAAGAGATGAGGGTGAATGGGTCTTTGTCAGTGTTTTTTTTTGGATGGGGTTGTGAGGAGAGTAAATATGAGGGTTTTGGATAGAGGGGAAGGCTTACAGTATGTTGAGATTAAGGACCTGGGAAGTGAGTGAGTTACTGTTTGCAGATGAATCAGTTCTGGTGTCAGACTCCAATGAGAAAGTGCAGAAGTTGGAGTCTGAGATGGGGAGAATGTGTGAGGGAAGGAAATAGAGAGCTGATTTGAATAAAAGTAAGATAAGTAGGTTTATTGGGGAAGTTTGCTATAAGTTAGAATGTAGAGAACCTGGAAGAAGTGAAGTGTTTTAGATACTGTATGTGGTAGTGGACATGACAGTGTATGGAACTGTGGGAGCTGAAATAAGCCATAGGATAGAAGAGGGGGGCTGAGTCCTAGGCACATTGAAAAATATGTAGAAAGAGAGATCACTGTCTGTTGGGACAAAGATAGGTGTTTGATCGTATAGTAGTCCTGATGATGCTGTCTAGGTGTGAGTCATGGTGCTTAAAAGCAAATGCCGAAAAGAGGCTGACATGCTGGATTTGGAATGCCTGATGATTTCTAGTGTGAGGATGGTTGATCAAGCAAGGAATGATATTGGAAAAGTGAAGTGTAGTAGTAAGCTGCTATTGTATTATAGAGCTGAATTGCTAACTATGTGGATTGTCTTGAAGCTGATGCGCCACATGTAGAATGTGCTTACAAAAGCAAGTGGACTTCTTCAAAATGCTTCTTCACCTCTGAGAAGTGCTCAGAGTGTCAGAGGTGGATTGCTGGTACACTTTTTGAACAACAAATGGTTCCTTATTTTGTTTAGTTCAAGAAAAGGAAAAATCATGGAAGTGTCCACAATTGAAGTCCCAAGCAAAATAGGATAAAGGTTCCTTATTTTTTCCGTATACTGACTGATAATTGATGCAGTGCTTTGGGTTTAGAATGTCCGGTACCTCTCCAGTTTTGGATGCTCCCTGGTATTTGCTCATGCCAAAGATAACCAAATAGCAAGAGCCTATTCCAGACTGTGTTCAGGTTGACACAATATCAGTACAAGCTTTTATGCAGTCCACCTTCTGTTGGTGCTCCTTTGTGTAAGGAAAAGATGGCCCTTTAGATGTTCACGTCTGTGAAAAAAGAATTATCTGTTGAACCCAGTACATTTTAAGGATTGTTGCAATCTTACTTGGACATTGTCTCATAGCTTCAAAGCTTTGCATTTGTTCCTCACTCTCATTTGCTTCCTTCATAAAGAAATTTCAGAGCCCCTACTCCAGTGGGTCCAGAGCCCCTGTCAGGTCCTAGTCAGCCATAGGCTCCTTCCCCTTACTTTTAGTTGGATGACTCTGATTCTGACTCTGAGGCTTCATATATTGAGGTAGCATCAGCAGAATCAGTTATAGAGTAATGTTTATCATAGAGAAGAATTAAGCCTCTGTTTTCCATAATTTTGTTACCAGAAGAGTTTTGTAGTTGGATATCAGTTCACAGGGAGCTTGGTTTTTGATTGTTTTCAGTTTTCTTACCACTACTACATCTCTTAAAGATGAACCCAGTTGACACTAAATTAGCCCTTGTTGGTCAGATAGCTAGTCTCTGTATTCTTTGAAGGTAATTAGGAAGTTCTTAATGTCAAGGTTCTCTTGGAGAGAGGCAAAGGCCTATCAGATTGCTTTTTTTCCCTGGAGGATTTTTTTTAGCTAATCCAGATATTTCCAGGGTTTTGAGGACAAAATATATCCTCAAAGCTAAACAAGTAACACTTGGACTGTCTCCAGAGTGATCCCTTAGATAAAGGAAGTTTAGCATCCCCTTCTTGAATTGAACCATTTTCACATAGACTTGCCAGATTATGGGACTTAGAGATGTTATTGCCTGTTCATTTCCCTCCTTCCTTCATATCTTTTCAGGAGTTTTTCTTCTCAGAATCTCTGCAGATTTTTCTAGCTACTGTGAATTCTCTACCCCACTGTCAGAACATTTGACTAAACTGGATCTTACTGGAGGAGTCCTGAGAAATGTCTTACAACAGCTTTCAGTTCTGTGCAGAGAAACTTTTATGCACTCTCTGATATCTAAGCAACAGTGCAGCTGTGTCTTCTCTTGGTGAAGGAGAGCAGTTGTTGTAATCCTTACTTTTCTGTGACTCCCTTTAACCTGTTAAGCCATTCAGAAGGTTCTTCTTGAACTATCCTTATTAAGAAACTTGCTCTAAGCCCTGTCTCTTCAAAGGGAAGTGCATGGAGGAGACAACATGTTTGGGGCTCTGCTACTCCTTATCTGTAGGTTTAGTTCTGAAGGTCTCCACCATTCATTCATACTCCTCTTCAGAAGGAAGAGCCCTACTGCACCTTAGTCTGATTCTACCTAAGTCAGAGGTGCCTTTTCAAAGTAGCCCTTTTAAAGCCATCGAGCTGGGTCTTCAGGCTGGTTCACCTTTATAATAATTCCTTACCAGTCAGGGGTCATTTCCAGAACAAAGAATTTTGGAGTCCAACAAGTTTTTCAAGTGTTAAAATCAGGGCTGGGATTGAGTTATGAATCTCAGCCACTCCTGTCAAGAATACCTTTAGGACAGCTTCAAATTCTGCTATTACAAGAATACTTTAGAGGTGATGGGAAAGGATATATTTTTTCTGAACCCTCCTCCTTCATATAGGTATGCTCATATGCTCACCAGACAGGGTGCAAAGGAGAGAAATTTAAATTTTGAAACTGGAAAACTGTTTCTCTCCTAAGCACTGTCCCACAAGCACTGTTTTCTTGGTTTTCTTACCTTGCCCTACCTTTCCTTTTCTTTTTTGAAAAACCTTTCCCTGTCCCAACTGTGACTGTTTTTGGATTGACATATGCATTCTGCAAATTATGTGAACTACTAGTGGTTGGGACGAGGTGGGTCGTTGATATCATCACTATGGCAGTCTTTCATTGGCTAAGGGTGGGCTTGAAATAAGTAGGTTTCCACTGCCATGGCTAAAGGGTTAGTGAAGGGTAAGGAAGGCCAGTTCCTCCTCACTGTTAGTGCTAAAGGTTGGAAGATCCTAACCCTGATTGTCCTTGAAACATCCAGTAGAATGTTTCTCATGCTCATGGGACATAGCTTTTGAGAGAAATGGTTTTCAAAACTTATATATATTTTCTTTTTCAGGAGCAGCAAGTGTTGCAACTGGTTTCAGTGGTTATGTAGATCAACTTACATACAACAAAATATCAAACACATTGGCTGAAGCTATGCCCATTGAAGTTAGCTTTCTTTCTAATTATCCGGACTTCTTAGCATTTGGCCTTACTATGGCACTTACATGTAAGTTTTTCAAATCCGTCCTATATTCAGCGATAAATTTATCTTTATAATGCTAATGTTGATGTGATATTATCCTTAAACTTATAAAGAAATAATGTTGTAGGAAATGGCATCTCATTTCAGAATTCAGTGATTACAAAAATGAATAATTATTTACTTAGTTAATAAAGGTTATAGTTTGCATGTGCCAGTGCAGATGCATTACTCTGTAGTTCTCTGTGTGTGCTTTGCTTCTACCATCTTTAACTGCTGCTACTTTGTGGTTCGTTAGTGATAACTAAATCAAAATTTCCCCTATTTTCATATTTTTATAATGTATTCTCATTAATGTTGTAATGCACACAGATACTTGCCTTAATGTGATGCATTTACAAAAATTTTTGGAACTGTGTTGCTGTGCCAATCAAATCTATCTATCTGTCTATATCTATGACACCCATTCCCTTCAGAACTCCCATCAAGGGATGGCCATGGCAAAAAAAGGTCTCCACTTATCCCCGTCCTTACATGCCTCCCTCGCATACACCATTCCATGCATTCTTCCTCTGTTTCTCTCCCTCCAGTATTCCTCCACCTTATTTGCCCATGTCACAGGCGGTCTTCCACTCACACCAACCCCTTTAATTGTACTAACATACGCTCTCCTTGTAAACTCCCAGTCTTGCATTCTTTTCATATACTCAAACCACTTCAAAATATTATGTGTCTTCCATTCCACCAATCCTCAATTCACTCCCTTTGCATTTCTTGCCATACCACATCTCTCATACATCCTTTCATTTCTTTCTTCATTCCATCTAGTCACACCACATGGTCTTCTCCAGTAGCTCATTTCCACAGCCTGGATTCTTGATCTCTGTGCTTCATTCCACACCCATGTTTCGGCTACATAGGTCAGGGTTGGGAGGACTATGCTGTTCCTTAATCCTCTCTTCACTTCCATACTTACACCTCTACTCTTCATTATTCTATTAAGGGACCCAACGACTCTTCTACCCTGTACTGCTCTCTCCCTTATCTCTCCTTCCATATCACCACATTTACCTAAGACAGCTCCCAGTTACTTAAATTCCCTAACTTCTTTTAATCTTTTCCCCCCTATATCCACTTTACAATTTAGTATACTTTCTTCTTTCACTTTACATGGTTTTACAAAATTTATATTTTCACCCCGTTTCCTTTCATACACCAATACTTTACTTTTACTTGCATTTACCTTCAATTTCCTCCACTTACACACATCATAAAACATGCTTACAACCTTCTGCAACTCCTCTTCACTCTCTGTAAACAACACAGTATCATCCACAAACAGGCTTGCCACTAGCCACCATATCCCTCTGCCACACTCCATCTCTGCACCCATTTTTCCTAGTTTTGCTTTTATCTCTTTTATCATTGCATTCACACTTATATGTATCCCAAAACTTTCACTCAGCTCTCCATCTACTCTTACACATGCATTTGCTCCTCTATAGAAGGCTTTTCACCATCCAACAGTTGCTTCCCTATACCATATATCCTTAATACATTCCACAAAGCATTCCACTCAGCTCTGTTATACACTTTCTCCTGATCCATAAAAGCTGAATGCAACTTCTTATCGTTTACTAAATCCTTTTCCACAGTCATCTTTAGTACAAAAATCTGGTCCACACATCCCCTACCTTTCCTAAAACTCCCTCGCTCTTTACTTATTCTGCATTCTGTCACTCCCATCACTCTGTCATTTGATATTCTAGCATACACTTTTCCTGGTATACTTAAAAGACTTATCCACTATAATTGCTACATACATCCTTGGCATCTTTTCCTTTGAATATAGGAACAATAATAGCTTTCACCCCAATCCTTAGGCACAGCCTTCTATATCCATGGTAAATTACATATAAGATGCATCCACTCTAACATGTTCTTCTCCATACTTCAGCATTTCAGCTGTAATCCCATCCACTCCATGTGCCCTTCCTACTTTCAACCTTGTTTTTGCCCTTCTTACCTCCCTTTTTTCAAAAGGCCCCTGCACTTGTATCCTCATCCTTCCATCCTCCATACCCATGCATGGAAACAATTACTGCTTCCCCTTCTCCCTCATTCATCATTTCTTCAAAATATTCTTTCCATATTCCTTTCATTTCCTCCTTTTGATTTGGCAATTCCCTTTCCTTACTTCTCACATCAACTTTTAGACTTTTACATCCACCTCTTTCCTTTTTCACCCCCTTCCAGTATAGTTTCTTATTATCCCATAGCTTTTCACTTAACTTTCTTCCAAAATCTTCATCTACTCTTTCTTTGTTTTCATCTGTCAGCTTCTTAACATTCCGCATACATATTTTGTATTCTTCCCTCCTTTGCTGAGCTTCCACAGGTAAATTCCTATTAAGCAATCTACCATGTGCCTTTTTCTTCTCTTCCACAGCATTTCTAACCTCTTCTGTCCACCATGCATTATCCTTTTTATTCCTGTATCTCACTACCTTGTATCCAACTTCTGATTCTACAACCTTAACTAGGATTTCTCTAAACATTTTAAACACCTCATATTCACACATGACTGCATTCATATATTCACTGCACTTTCATCTCAGCTTTCAGTTCTTCCTTTCATACTCCTCCCTGTATTTTACCTGATTCATCTTCTCGCTTGCCAACACTTTTACCACTCCATTCTTCCTTACACCATACCTCCACTTCTCCCTGATCCTCATCCCTACATGAACTGCAAAATGGTCAGAGTCTCCAAAGAATCCTCTCATGACTTTAGCATCCATCACAGCCTTTCTCAGTCTTTCATCCACTGTCACATGGTCAGTCAAAGCCTTTTGCTCTTCTCTTCCATCATTTGTCATCCATGTATATTTGTGGATCATCTTGTGCTAAAAAAAAGGTGTTTGCAAGGAATGAACCCTCTCAGCACAATTATCCACAAGATAGCTTCCTTCCTCATTTATTCCAGGCACTCCCCATTTACCAACTCTCTCACCAATTTCATCACATCCCACTTTTGCATTCATATCACCCACTATGACCAAGTAAGATTATCTTCCACAGATATGTCAGAAAAATGCTTTTTGTTATGTTAACAGAGAATGATCATGGAATTTTTTAGGGAGTTAATGGTGTTGGTAGAAAATTACTAAAAGTTAAAGATGACATCTTCATCCAATCCATGGTTCAACCATTCCTATTCTAAGGCCATTCAGGCACATTGGGCTTGGAAAAACTCTCCTTCTTCTGACTCCCTTCAACTTTTATCACTGCCCATAATTATTGCAAGCATGTTATTTGTGAGGCAAAGTATTTCTTTATTCAGAGGAAGTGTGATAACCTCTCCTTGTCATCCACTGATAGGTCTCTCTGGTCTTTAGCTAAGAGCATCTCTCACAGCTTCTCTTGCTCTACTTTTCTTCACTTTTCCTTTCTGATGGTACTAGAGTTGTCTCTCCCATATACAATGTAACTCTCTTTGGGCCCATTTTTTCTCTAACTCCACCTTGGATGACTAACATTCCTTCATCTGTTGATGCTCCTCTTACTAATCCTATACCCCTCCCCATGATCTCTTTTTAGAATGTCTGAAAAGTGCTTCTCTCTCAGCACACAGGTAAGGCTTATGGTCCTGATGACATCCATTCCCATTTACTGAAAGAATGTGCTTCTGAGCTTGCTCCTGTGTTTGCTCGTTTGTTCCATTTCTGTTTAAGAAACAAAACATTTCCTTTCCCTTGGAAGCATGCATAGATACGTTCCATCCTATGAAGGGTGATGGTTCTAACCCCTCTAACTGTCATCCTATTGATTTTACATCTACCATTTCCAAAGTCTTTGAGTCCTTCCTCAACTCTTATATCCTAAACACCTCGAAAGTCACATTCTTCTCTTTGATCACCAGTATGGCTTTCGTAAGGTGAGATCTACTAGTGATATTCTTTCCTATCTTACTAATGTCTGGTCACCATCTCTGAAAGATTTTAGGGAGTCATGTGTAATTGCCGACAGGATGTAGCATTGAGGTCTCATCTCTAAGCTCCCCTCTTTTGGCTTCCCTCCCTCACTTTGCTTTGTCATATCTAGCTTCCTCTCTGGCCAGTCTATCTCTGTGTTTGTTGATGGATCAGCCTCCTCCCCTTTCTCCATCTCTTTTTCTCCTTTTTTCAATGATTTCCTTTCTTCCGCAAATAATCAAGCACACTCATGCTGTCAACTCAACACTGCATTCATCCACATCCTTCAGTTCTGTTTCTTCTTCTCTCGCTCGATCAGTATCTCATCTGAAGACAGCTTCCTGAATAAACTCAGACTTGGACAGGATATCTCAATGGAATAGACAAAATCTAGTCAAGTTTAATGCCTCCAAGACCCAGTTCAAACCATCTCTTTGACAAAAACTCCTCACATGTCTTGTCTCTCCTTTGATGGTTCTGTGATTCCACCTTCTAACTCAATGAACATACTTGGTATTACTGTAACATATTCTCTTTCTTGGAAACACCACTTTATGGGAATAACTAAGTCTGCTTCTAAGAAATTGGGTGTCCTGTTTAGATGTTGAAACTTCTTTTCTTCTGTACAGTTGCTCTGTTTATATAAAGTGATTCGTCCTTGTATGGAGTACTGCTATCACATCTGGGGTGGTTCTAGCTCTGTTTCCTTACTTGACAGAGTTGAGTCGCCCTAGAAATTCTTCCAGGCTAACTTCCAGACTTGCTCTATGATGTGATATTGGTTTACTTTCCCTCTTCTATAGGTATTACTTTGGTTTTTGCTCCTGAGAGCTGGCTGCTTGTGTGCCCCCACCACAAGCTAGACCATGCAATACTCGGCAAGCTGCTGCATCACGTGATTACTGCGGGGCTGTTGGCAACTCAAGGGTGGACCATTTTGATTACTGTTTCTTTCCATACACCGTGAAGCTTTAGGACTCTCTACCTTCTTATGTCTTTCCCAATAATTATGATATGGCTTATTTTAAAAGACAGGCTTTTCACTTTCTCCAAAATTCATAGTTACTTTCCCTTGACTTTTCTTTTTCCCTTTCATAATTATCTCTATATTTCAATTAAGGCCCAGCCTTCTTTCTTTTTCCCTTTCATAATTCTCTCTATATTTCAATTAAGGCCCAGCCTTCTCTCTCTCTATATATATATATTATAATCATGGCTCAGCCCTGATGTTGACTTTTGTTCATGATTGGATTCTTCAACATAAAAAAGAAAGAAAAAAATGTTTGAGGTGAAAATGCATGGAGTATCTGGTTGGAAGTTGTATATATTTTTTTCGTACTTGTTTTGCTGTTTCCTGTGTTATTGAAATAGTGCCAGAATCAGACAAAGGCCTCATTTGCTCACATCCATTCTCAAGCTGTAATGTGTATTGCAGTGAAACCACAGCCCTTATCCACAACAAGGCTCTACAGACCTCTCTGTGGTTTCCTATGGCTGATTCATATGCCCTGGTCCAGTTCATTAATAGCACATATCCCCCTGTATTTCACATCACTCTAGTTCGCTCTATCCCATGCATGCCCTTCACCCTACTGCATGTTCAGGCCCCAAACACCCAGAATCTTTTTCCCTCCATCACTCATTATCCAGTTCGATCTCCTCCTTGTCCTTGTCCCTTTCACTTCTGACATATCCTCTTTGTCAACCTCTCTTCACTCATTCTCTCCATACGTCCAAACCATTTCAGCATACCCTTTTCAGCTGTTTTAATAATGCTTTATTATTACCACTCTCCCTCCCTTATTTTTTCATTACTTGATCATCCCCACCTACCCAACCACCCATCCACACTTACCCACAACTACACACCCACCCACCTACACACCCACCCACCCACCTACACTTACACATACATCTACACACAAACACACACACACACACGCACCAACACACACACACAACACACACACACACACACAACACACACACACACACACACACACCTACCTACACATACACAC
>JAYMFT010140534.1:0-12835 GCA_038088735.1 Panulirus argus
CCATGGGGACATCACACACCCCTGACGCAGACCAACCTTCACTGGGAACCAGTCACTCTCTTCTTTTCCTACTCGTAACATGCCTTACACCCATGATAAAAACTTCTCCCTGCTTCCAGCAGTTTACCTCCAACACCGTATATTCTTAACTGTGTTATTTGTGAAATGTAAATAAAGCAAATGCATATTCCCATGTAAATATTCTTTTTCTTTATCAATAAATAAACATTCACAAATAATGGCAATAATTCTGATAACAAAAAAAAAGAGCTGGGCAAAAATCTCTGACTTTGACAATGCAGAATAAACTCTATCTGACCTAAGTCACCCTCAAAAGATATTAGTATCAATACTTCCATATAAAACACATGAGTACATAATCCTTTACTAAAGGTAGATGTAATATCATTGGTGTTTGTTATACTCAACACATATCTTTAAAATTATAATACAAACATGTAGAGTCAACGTTATTTCTAATCTCAGGGAGAAAAAGAAATAATGTATTAAAAAAAATGTGTACTCACCAATCCATGAGGTGTAGACTGTTGCTGTTGAAGATGAAGATGAAAGTCAAAATACTGTTTGTGTATTATTATGCAATGCCACCATGCACAGCAAAGCATCACATTAGATTTTAATAAAACAAAGTACTGAGGACTCTGTACCTTGTGGTAAAGAAAAAAAATATAATTTTGATCAAGGTAGCTCTGATGAAACTTAAGGAGAGGGATTTTAAAGGGTCTGATTCTCAGGGAGTCACAAGTGGAAATGAACAAAAAGGTACAACTACAAAGAATGGGAATGCTGTAGAGGTTATAAATTGTTGGTGGTGACACAGAAACAGAATAAAATATGAATTATATGGAAGTGAAGGTCAAAAGACATTTGGAAAACCATGAAAATAATTTGTTGGGAGAAAGGATACTAGTATATATCGATATCATAATGCAACTGCAGGATCCCTCCAGGGGTTCCTGCAGTTTCATGGCTGCACTACATTCAGTAACAAGGTAAGGAGGTAAATTCTTTGATGAAACTGTACTCCAATGATAATCCCTTGATGAAGGTGCTTTTCATTTGTACATAACCACTAGCAGACTGAGTCTAGTTATGCCAATATGAGTAAATGGGTCACAAGATGAGTAAATGGGTCACTAAACATTAAAGTAACAATAAGAATCGGTCAAGTGGGATCAGTCTTTTGTTTTCCAGCAATATGCCAGCAAAGGAAAATGTCCGAGGCTGAGGGCCAAGAAACAGTTAAGAGAACTGAGAAAATTGTGAGGTATCATGGAAGATGTTATTAGGAGATAGGGGAAGATAAAATGCTTTTATAATGAATCTTTGAAAAAGAAAAAGAAATACTAGAGAACCAGGAGCACTGAAGAGGGTGACAGCAGGCTCAAGAACATGGCCATCAAATGGATTAGATCAATACAGCAGAATCAATGAAACAGATGTAAAAAGGTATAGATTATTATTGATATCTGGGCAGGATGATGACGACATTCATAGGAAGAAATGTCAACAGAAGAAAGAAATATGATTAAAGAGTTACTCTAGGTTACATCATGTGAAATACAGTAATTGAAATATGAGAAATATAAGAAAATATAAGGGCGAAGATCCATAACAAGTGCTTTTGAGAATACAACAGCCAGGCAATGTAATGGCAGGCAAAAAAAGGTACACATTGTGAAGAAGTTGGTTAGGTGCTCATTATGAGATACACCAAGGAGGAGAGTGGAAAAAAAATAGGAAACTGATTGACCATGGTTTACAGAATTCATATCACTAAAGCAGAGACACAAAATAAATCAAACACTGGAAAAGATGCAGGTTACAAAATTATCTATGAATGCATGTGTATTAGTAGTAAATGGCACAAAACTGGAATCTAAAGTCCACATAGGGTGAATCATGCCCAACATTATTGCAACTGTTGAGAAAAAGTCTACTTAGGAGATTGACTTGTACCTAATCATTCCAAAAGGATATACATGAACATCAAACGAAGGAAGTCTGGGGAGGAGGGTTTTTGATCCGTGTGGAAAGAGACTACTTAATGTTTCAAGGACAAGAAAATAATTGTCTGGATGGTAAAAAATCCTTTAAAAAATTTTGAAAGAAGTACATACAGTCTGTGTAAGTAATAAAAGCAAAGTCAGGATGGCACTGAAGTGAGTGAAAAAGAAGCCTTTTCCTAGGTGGGATTTTTTATTATAGAGGATTTTGGCTAAGATATTGTATGGTAACACCTTAACTGACATACTGGGAAAGACATACTGAAATGTTTAGAACATTTTTGGGAAACCTACTTGTAACACCATGTCAATGACCAAAGTAAAATCAAAAGGGTTTACCCACCATCAAAACCTGATTTTATTTTCATGTCAAATAACCTGGAAATAAAAAGTACCAGCTAAATTCCAATTTGAGTAACTAACTAGTTAAAAATTAAAGGAATCTATGAAAACTAGAAACCCTGAAATGATACAAAGGAAGTAGCTTAAAAAAATAAAACAAACTGGGAAACATATTTCCAATGTCAGAATGTAGAACAGTGTGAAAAGACGTTCTATGAAGTCTAAAATGGTCTGTGTTGAAGATGGGTTTAAACAGGAAAGAAATAGGATTTAAAAAAATAAAAAAAAAAAAAGAAAGTAAAGACATACTATAGAAAGGATAACGACTGTGCTAAAGCCATGCAGCATCTGGGATATATGAGATACAAACAAGAAATATCTGCATAAGAATATGGAAGAAAGAAAAACTTGGAAAATAAATCTAGACAATACTAATTATATGCAAAAAAATGTTCCATCAGCCTCCCATGGGATAGTGTCAAATACTTTCTGGCAATCAATATAAAAACAACCAAACCAGCCTTCCCTTTGTATACGGCAAAGCCCACTCTCTCAGAAATCTAAGAGGTTCATTACTTATGACCTCCTTTCCCTAAAACCATGTTGCCTCCAATTTAGGTTATCTAACCTCTGTAGAAAGTCATCCATTTGCTGTCTAATTAACTCTTCCAGTAGCTAACAGACTACACTTGTCAAAGGGACTGCTAGGCATCTCAACGCCTCATTGCAGATGTTAGTATTGCCCATTAGCCTTTCTCCACTCCCTGAGCACTTTTCTTTCTCTAGTGAAATCTTGAACAGTATTTCAGGAGGTCTGTCTAGGGTATCTGCACACATATTCAGCAATTATGGTGAGATCTCATGAGGACCATGACCCAGGTATGGGTCATGACCTTTTAGTACTCTGTAAGTGTCTTTTAGATTCTCAATGTTTTGTAAAGCCTCCCACCTATCACTACTCACAAGTGAAGGGGCTATAGTGTCTTCCACTATGAAATCATTTGTGAACTTTTTATCGAATTTCTTACATTATCCAAGCATCATCCTAAACTATTTTTCCCTCTAAATCCCTTCACCTGCTCTTTCACTGACAATCTACTTCGGAGAAATTTACGAAAAAGTTTGTGTGAGGGTATGTGTGTGTATATGTGCATGCATTCCATGGTTTTTCCTGAATGCCTCATATGCTATTTCATTCCACTGACAGAAAGTATACCACAATGCTCTTATTCATTCTTTATCAGGCATGCCTCTCATCCTTGAATGTTTAGGCCCCAATAACTACAAGCCTCTTTCATATTCTTCATCTATACTCTTCTTGATCTCCCTAACATTAAATAAAATCAAAATATATGAAAAAGTGGTAAGAAACACATTATGAAGGCAGCAAGGATTTGTACCGGGTAAAACTGCAAATATACAACTAGTTCACTATAATTACATATACAAAACTCTACTGCAAGGGCAAAGAATGGATACAGCCTTCCTTGATCTGGATAAAGCAACTGACAGTGTATACTATGGGGTTATCTGAGGATGTGGTGAGACAAAACAGAGAAATTTTTGGAAAATGGATTAAGGAGATTTTAACCAACGGAAAATTCTGAGTGGTGTCAAACATAACCACATCAGACGATGTGCTTTCAGGTGCACTATAGGGAAAAGCATTAGCTTCACTATTCTTTGTCATAATGGTTTCAAACAACGCAAGACAGGATATGAAAGAAGACCAAGAAAAATTACAGAGACGAATATTACATATAAATGGGCAGAAAAAAATTAACAATCTTTAATTAACAAAAGCTGAGCAAATAAGTCATGGTGCCTTCCTACATGAGTCCAACAGAAAGAGACAGAGTGAAGGAAACGTCAAAAATTTATGAGTTATTATAGAAAAAAAACAAATTCAGGGAATATATTGATAAAATAGTGCCTTCAAGCCAAATACTGAGGAGTATGATAACAAGAACTTTAAAAATAAGAGACAGAAAGTTAATGATGAAAATGTTCACTGTATATACAACTGGGAAAAGAGACTACAGTTGTGTTGTACAATCATTAATTAAAGAGATGGAAATAACCAAGTAAGAAAAAATACACTTCACAAGCAAAACTGATGGTCTGCAACATATGAACAACCAAAAGAAGTTGAAAGAACTTGAACTCTACAGTCTAAAAAGATGGGAGAGATATATGATAACATATGTAAGGCAGTGAACAAAAGTCGTAAAGAATAACATTCTAAATCTCAAAGCATCTTGATGCACAAGATACATAATTATCAACTTGGGAACAATTCCTGGGAACATACCAATGGGAACAATTCCTGGGAACACCCCAAATGTTTTCATATGAAAATATTCAAGTGTCCTGAGAAAAGCTTTAAAATTAATCTAATGCAATTCTAAGAAAAACAAGAAACATGAATTAAGTGACTGAAGAAACATTTATGAGAAAATTAGACTCAAGACTGAAGCAGCAGCAGACAAAAAGCATCATCTGACAACAAAGACATGTCATCTTAAGATTATGCCAGAATGGCATAATCTTGACGAAGGTACTAATATCCAGGTACTCCCTCTTGCTACCTCCACTTCTCAAATATATATCCTCATAGTCACTCTCTCTTTGCTCATCCTCTGCACATGTCCAAACTACTTCAGCATACCCTAATTAGCTTTCTCAACCACATTCTGCTTACACTGTTATTCTTAACATCATAAATCTGCCTCAATAACATCTTGTCCGAAGGCACTTCATCTCCAGCACTTGCTCCGTCTTCTATTCTTCTACATTAAAGGCCAAAGATTCTCATCCATATAACACTGTTGAGAATGTTATACCCTCTTTGTCTTAGCAAATACTGACCTCTCCTTCCACACATCCCTCAATACACCAAAGACTTTAAGCCCATCTCTCCCATCTTCTGTGACTCAATGCAGCCTCCATGGGTCCATCTGCTGTCAAGGTATTTAAGGCACTCTACTTCCTCCAGGTTCTTCCTATTCAAACTTACACTAATAACATCCTGTTCCATCTCAGTGCTGCATCTTATCACCATACATTTGTTCCCATTGACTTAGTTTTCTCCTTTTAAACACTGTTCCTTAACTCTGTCACCAGCCTCTGGAGTGTCCCTCTCAAGTCTGCTATCAAACCTGTATCATATTCAAACAGTAAATCTCTCAATCACCACTCCCATACAGAGAGCAGGTGCACTCACCAATCCTATGTCTCTGTAATTTGAGCATTTACTTTTGTCCCCACTTCACTTACCTTCCCAACCCAAACACCCAACATATGCCATTCTATTATCAAACACATTTAACAATCCTTTAAAATACTCACTCCATCTCCCTCTCCCCTCATCACTACCTGTTACTACTTCCCTATTAACCCATTCAATGATGATTCCACTTCTTTTCCTATTTTGTCCACAACTATTAACCTCCTTCCAAACATCTCATTTATTCCCCCTAAAGTTTACTGATACTTGCCCACTCCTGCTCTCTATTCCAACCCCTGCATCTTCCTCTTGACCTCTTGCCACTTTCTCTTATATGTCTCCCAATCACTTGCATTCCTTTCCTGTAAGTAATTTCCTTACACCTCTGTTTTCTATTTCACCTGCAGCTTTCTTCTTCATCCCAACACTCACTATCCTTTCTCACTTGACTACCTTTTGCACGCCACACACCTCTCTAGCACATGCCAGTAATGCTTCCCTAAACATATTCCTCACCCACTCCCCTTGCTTCATTTACTCTCACCATTTGTGACTACATCCAATCTCTGCCAGTATTTCTTTACAATAGTCTCTTTTCCATACTTATTTACTTTCAGAACCCTTTTCTCACTCATATCATTTCCTTTATAATGAAAACCTCTATGAATCTTCACTCCTGCCTTCACCGCATAATGATCAGACTTGCCCTTCTCAACATACTCACATCCAAGAGTCTCTCTGTTACATGCCTCTTAATTAGTATATAATCCAGTAATGTCCTCTTACTATCTACCCTACTTACCCATGTATACTTGTGCTGAAAAGGGACCGATGACTGGGAATACCTGGTTTAACAAGAGGGACATAAATACACAAGTATACATGGAGTAGAAAAGATGGCAAGTGGGCATTATTGGATTATATACTAATTGAGAGCCATGCAAAAGAGAGACTCTTGAATTTGAAGTTGTTAAGAGGGGCTGCTTATGGAATGTTTGATCATGATCTGGTGGAAGCGAGGGTGAAGATTTGTAAAGGTTTTCCGAAGATAAAATGATACGGGCATGAAGAGGGTGGTGAAAGTATGTGTTTACAAAAGATGCCTGTATGAGGAGATGTCAGGAGAGACTGACTGCAAAATGGCAGAAGGTGAGAGTAAACAAAGAAAGGAGAAAGACTGAGGAATGATAGGTATTTAGGGAAGCAATGCTGGCATGCGCATGGGGTATGGGTAACATGCAAAAAGGTGGAAGGTGGGCATGTGAGAAATGGTAGTGAATGGTGGGATGATGAAGTTAAACTGGTAATAAAAGATAAAAGTGAGGTGTATGGGCATTGCTTACTGGGAAGGAATGAAAGTAATTAGGAGATGTATCAAAGAAAGCAGCAGGATGTCAAGAAAAAGGTGCAAGGGCTGAAAAAGAGGGCAAATGACAGTTGTTATCAGTATCAACAAACTTTAGAGAGAATATGAAAATGTATTGGAAGGAAGTTATTAGAGTGACAAAAACAAGAGAACAAATGGGAACAATGGTGAATGGGGAAATAGGGAAGTGATAACAGGCAGTGATGAAGTGAAGAGAAAATGGAGTGAGTATTTTCAAGGGCAGATAAATGTGTCTGATGACAGGGTGGAATTTGTAGGGAGTTTGGGGTGGGGAGGTATGCAAAGTGAGAAATTCATGGCAACTGGTTTGATGACAAAACAAAAGGTGGTAAAAGCCTTATTTAACACGAAATGTGGCAAGGTGGCTTGTGTGGATGGTACTGCAGCTGAAATTCTTGCAGAAAGGGTGGTTGTCTTGAAGATTAATTAGTTAGTTTACTATGTATGCATGGATCACAGTGAGGTGCCTGAGAACCGGAGGAATGCATGCAAAGAGCTACTGCACAAAGGTAAGCAAAGAAGAGTGCTCTAATTACAGGGGCATAAGTTTACTGTGCGGATAGTATTGCAGGTGAGAAATAATTAGAGAAACAGAAGGATTTCTACATGGCAATTATGAATCTAGAGACAGCACATGATAAGACTGATAAAGATGCCTTGTGGAAGGTCTTAAGGATATATGGAGTGGGAGGAGAGCTTTTAAAAGAAGTGAGAGAAGTTTTTATCAAGTGTGGGAGGCAAGTGCATGAGTGGGAAGAGAAGAGAGTGAGAGATTCCAAGGTTGTTCTGAGGCAGGGTTATGGGATGTCACTATGGCTGTTTAATTTGTTTATGGATGAAGTAGTGAGGGAGGTAAATGCAAAAGTCTTGGAAAGCGGGGTGAGTATGTAGTCTGTAGGGGATGAGGGGGACCAGGGAAATGTCAGTTGTTTGTTTGAGTAAGAAACTACAAAAGTTGGTGACTGAGTTCGGAATAGTGTATGAAAAGAGGAGGCTGAGAGTAAATGTGAGTAAAAGCAAGGTTATTATGTTTAGTAGGGTTGAGGGTCAGATTAGATGGGGTGTGAGTCTGCATGGAGAAAAACTGGAGGAAGTGAAGTGTTTCAGATACCTTAGAGTGGACACAGCAGTGAATGGAACCATGGAAACAGAAGTGAGTCATAAGGTGGGCAAGGAGGTTAAGGTTCTGAGAGCAATGAAGAATGTGTGGAGAGAGGTCGTTGTTTGGGAGGGTAAAAACAGGTATGTTTGAAGATGCAGTGGTTCCAACAATGTTAGAATATTAGGCATGGGATATAGATGTAGTTGTGCAAACAAGGGTGAAAGTGTTGTAAATGAAATGTCTGAGTACATGTAATGTGAGAAGGTTTGATTGAGAAAGTAATAAAGGGGTAAGAGGGAGGTGTGATAATAAAAATCAAAAGTGTGTGACTAAGAAAGTTGAAGAAGGTGTGCTGAAATGACTTGGACATATGGAGAGAATGAATGAGGAGAGGTTAACAATGAGGATAAATGTAAGCTGAAGGTGTGCTGAAATGACTTGGACATATAGAGAGAATAAATGGGGAGAGGTTAACAATGAGGATAAATGTATCAGAAGTGGAGGGAACAAGGAAAAAGGTTGGATAGGAAAAAGGTTGGATCAAACTGGAGATGGAAGGATGGAATTAATAAGATTTTGAGTGATTGGGGGCATGAACATGAAATATGGTGAAAGGCACGTAGGGAATAGAGTGCATTGGAATGATGTGGTATACAGGGGTCATTGTGCTGTCAATGGACTGACCCATGGCATGTGAAGCAGCCACAGTAAACCATGGAAAGGTCTATGGGGCATGGTTGTGGTTTTGATGCAATGCACATGACAGCTAGAGAATGGATGCAAGTAATGCGGCCTTTCTTCGTCCGTTCCTGGTGCTACCTAGCTAACAAGGGAACTATCACTCAAGTATAAAAAAAAAACAAGGTTGAGTGTACCTAGTAAGCTGCAAGGAAGACTGGTAATTGAGAAGCTGGTGGCAAGCACTCAGCATCAGACTGCTAGAAGACATGTGGATCAGGTGTTTGCTTTAAAAAAAATGTGGGCAAGAAATACTTAGAAAGATAGAGGGATCTGTAATTGGCATATATAATAAAGTTGATAGAGATGCTTTCTGGAAGCCATAACAAATCTATGGATTGGAAGGAAAGCTGCTAGAAGCAGTGAGGAGTATTTATCAAGAAAGTAAGGCATGTGTGCAAGCAGATAGAGAGGAGGGTGAGTGGTTCAAGATAAGGAGAGTCTGTGACAGATGATGTGTGACAGAAGTATTCTTCTCTCTCTCTCTCTCTCTCTCTCTCTCTCTCTCTCTCTTTTTAAATCCTGGGAGGTAGATTAGTTATAGCCTGCTGATGACATGGCCCTGGTGGCAGATTCAAACGAGAAACTGCAGAAGCTGATATCTGAGTTTGGGAAAGTGTGTGAAAGGATAAAGTCAAGAGTAACTGTCACTAAGAGCAAAGTTATCATGTTTAGCAGTGAAAAGAGAAAGGATATATAGATTGTGAGTCTAAATGGAGAAAACTTGGATGAAGTGGAGTGTTTTAGATACCTGAGAGTGGATATGGCAGTAATGAGATCTATGGGAGCTGAAGTGAGCCATTGGGTGGCTTAAGGGCAAAGGTCCTGGGCTTATTGAGGAATATGCAGAAAAAAAGTCACTGTCAGTCAAGGAAAAGATGGATACATTTTATGGTATATTAGTCCTGTTGGTGCTGTACAGATGTGAGGTAAAGGCCTTACACAAAAGTATAAATGAAATGTTTGAGGACAAAATCTTGTGTGAGGAGGGTTGATTAAATAAGAAATGACAGCGTAAGAGAATGGTTAGGTAGTAAGATGAGCATGTACAAGACAGATGATGAGGATGTGCTAAAATTACATGGACAAGCAGAGAAGTTGAGTGAGGAGGGGATTCTATGTTGTAAGTTGAGGCAAAAAGGAAAAGGGGAACCTAATTGGAGATGAAAGGGTGGATTGTAAGATGCTTTAAAGATTCAGGGCCTGAGCATGCAGGAGGATGTGATGCAGTATACAGGGGACAACACGCTGCCAATGGCTGAACCAGGGTATATGAAGTGGTTGGGGGGAAACCACAGAAAGGTTTGTGGGGTCTGATTATAGAAAAGGGGGCCCTGCTTTGGTGCATTATACATGAAAGCTAGAAGAGGATGTGAGCAAATAAAGCCATTTCTTTGTCTGTACCCAGCACTATCTTGCTATCATGGGAAGCAGTAAACATATATAAAAAGAAATTTAAACACATTCGTTGTTTCCCTTGTTAGCAAGATGGCACCACTAACACATGAAGAACTGCCTCATTTGCTCAAAATCATTCTCAAGCTGTTATATATAAGGCTCTTATCTACAACCAAGCTCAACAGACTTTTCTGTGGTTTCCCTTGAGCACTTCACATGTACTGGTTCAGCCCACTAACAATATGTCATCCCCTGTATATGATATCTCTCAAACTTGTTCCATCCCATGTAAGCCTCACTTCCTTCTACATGTTTAGGCCCTAAATACTCGAAGCTTCTTTCATGCCATCGTTCCACCTCCTTCTCGGTCCGTGCCTATCCCTTGTTCCCTCTACTTCTGACACAAATACCCTCCTAATACCTTCTCCCGACTCATCCTCTGCATGTCCAAACCACTTTACGCCCTGTTCATCTCTCTCATATGCAGTCTACTTTCTACCACACCTCTATATTACACTATCATTTCTTACATGACCAACACTCCCACACTACATACTCTCCTCAAGCATTTCATTTACGACACATCCACCCTCTTTATTACCTTCTCATCTATAGCCCATGCCTTGCATCCACACAAGGCCATCAAGACTACTGTACCATCAAAGATAATCATATTTGCCCTTATAGACAGTGACCTTTCTATCAACATACTCCTCAATGCACTCAAGACCTTCACCCTATCACCCACCATATGCCAAATAACAATCCATTCCTCCTGATCTATCCATTCAAACTATTTCCCCATACTAAACAATCCTCCAGTTGATCCCAAATACTTCTCTTGGTCTTTTCATCTAAACTCTCTCTCACTCTAATCAAGTCTCTCCATTTACTAATATTCAGCACCAAAGATATAATATGTAATAATGAGATGACTATAAAATAGCAGGTACAAAAGAAGCAGTATCAATTGTGGGTCTGTGATGATGGCTGCATGAGAGAGAGAGAGAGAGAGAGAGAGAGAGAGAGAGAGAGAGAGAGAGAGAGAGAGAGAGAGATATAGGACATTTCCCATGGGTAGCACCTATTTCACATGGGCTTGTGGGAGCTAATAAATTATCAACCAGCAAGAAGAAGCACAGTCTATGAGGAAATGATGTCTTATATATTCATGTTCGACAAGGAAAACAGTGATAAATAGTGTACAAACTTGCTAAATGTCCATGCAAGAGCCATAAAGTTAAATAACCTGAAGCAAACAAACCTGGTGCATGGGGATAGCAGGGCCTTTTAATGGTTTATATCATACCTTTTGATTTCATATCACATCCATGGGTACACAGAAGCCGTCCAAAGGAGAAAATATAGTAAGGATATATATCATATATCGGATTCTTACCTTTTTATTGGCTCGCTCCTTTTTGGATGAGGTGGCCGGAGAAACAACACCTTGAGAATCCTCAAAGGCATCAGCTGGGATGTCTACTGCTGTTGAGTTTGTGGTGGCAGAGGCAGAACTATTACTTTCACTGATTTTTTTCGCTCTACCCCGCCTCCCTCTTGGGCTTTTACTAGTACATGCTGGGCAAACCCACTTGTTTCTAGGTACCTGTTAAATGATAAATCATGAATAGCTCACTGGACAATGAAATATATATTTAGTACATGTATCTACAAGATGCCATTCTTCTACAAAAGATTAGATTTAAGTCTAGCATGGACAGACTGTTTACTATGTGGATAAAGGAAGTCTGTCTACAGTACATCCTTAGTCACATTTCTTGACAGTTGCTTGTTATCCCCAGGTCTGGATCGGCTTGAGTTTAACATTAAAGAATACATTAACATATCTAACAAAAACCTATGTGGAACATCAGACTGCAATTATACAACCTTACAGCTCTTTCCAAGCATATAATTTCAGCTCTCACTCAGTTGATTAAGTGAATAAGTTTAGTACCACAACAGCAATCCATTATCATGCACTTTACATATCAATCTGTGTCCTCAAATAAGACTTTCACCACCATTTAAACAAAATAAATCCAACTGCATATGAACAATAATCATTCTCTTAGAATCCTTGTCTACTCCTAGCCTTAAAAGATTGGTAGGGTTAGTGATAGCTGCCTAGCAAGCCAGCACTTCATTGGTTGTCAAGTTGCAAGCCTCTGACCCAGGTAGCTTGTCTTTTCTTTCTGCCTCACCTACATGTGGACTGCTGGCACTCTGTCTACAAACACAAAATATCTCTCCCTGTCGCACACAACACTTGACAACACTTAATTCACAAAGCTCATTCTTCACAACTCCAGATTTCCTCTACCTCGGGGATTTCAACGTTCACCATAGGGAATGGTTGAATTCCTCCCATACGGACAGTGGAGGGATAGAAGCCCTCAAGTTTTCCATTCTCAATGATTTAGAGCAGATTATCTCCCATCCTACTCATATACCTGACCGTTAAGACCATTCTTCAAATATTCTGGATTTGTTTTTCACTTCTAGTCCATCTCGCTGTAAACACACAATCTCGCTCCCACTTGGTTCATCTGATCATACTCTCATAAATGTATCTATTCTAATGGCACCTCCCCCTCCAGCAGCCCTTTCTA
>JAYMFT010140545.1:0-12835 GCA_038088735.1 Panulirus argus
AACCACAGAGATAGATCGGCCGGAGAGGAAGCTAGATATCAGGGAGCAAAGTGAGGGAGGGAAGCCAAAAGAAGGGAATTTAGAGATGAGACCCCAATGCCACACCCTGTCAAAAGCCTTAGATATGTCATGGGCAACTACATGTGACTCCGTCTATCTCCCCACAACCCCTGTTCACTTCACCTCTCCTCCCCAAATTACTGTTCACTCCGTCTCGCCTTCCTACATCCCCCGTTCACTCCGCCTCGCCTTCCCATATTCCCTGTTCACTCCGCCTCACCTCCCCACATCCCCTGTTCACTCCGTCTTACCTCCCCACATCCACTGTTCACTCCGTCTCACCTCCCATATCCGCTGTTCACTCCGCCTCACCTCCCCTGATCCCTGTTCACTCAGCCTCACCTCCTAACGTCACCTTTTCACTCCGCCTTGCCTCCCTACATCATTTTTTTTTCTTTTTTCATTCTGCTTCACCTCCCCACATCCCATTTATCACTTCCGTTTCACATCCCCACATCCCCTGTTCACTTCTCCTCACCTCCCCACATCCCCTGTTCATTTCACCTCTCCTCCCCAAATCTCTGTTTGCTCTGCCTCACCTCCCCACATTCACTGTTCACTCCTCCTCACCTCCTCACATCGCATGTTCACTCTGCTTCACCTCCCCACATCCCCTGTTCACCTCGCCTCACATACCCACATCACCTGTTCATTCCGCCTCACCTTCCCACGTCACTTGTTTACTTCGTCTAACCTCCACACGTCCACCGTTCACTCCGTCTTACTTCCCCACATCTGCTGTTCACTCCGTCTCACCCACCCCCTTCCCTGTTCACTCAGCCTCACCTCCCAACGTCCCCTGTTCACTCCGCTTTGCCCCCCTACATCCTTTTTTTTTTTTTCATTCTGTTTCACCTTCCTACCTCCAATTAGCACTTTCGTTTCACCTCCATACATCCCCTGTTCATTCCATCTCACCTCCCCACATCCTCTGTTCACTCCGCCTCACCTCTCCTCATTCCCTGTTGACTCCGTCTATCTCCCCACATCCCCTGCTCACTTCACCTCTCCTCAACAAATTCCTGTTCACTCCTCCTCACCTCCCCACATCCCCTTTTTACTTCCTTTCACCTCCCGACGTCCACTGTTCACTGCATGTCATCTGGCAGGATCATTACCTTACCACCACGTCACCTGGCAGGATCACTACCTCCCTATTGCGTGTCACCTGGCAGGATCATTACCTCAACACTATATCACCTGCCACGATCATTACCTTACCAGCATGTCACATGGCAGGATCATAACTTCACTACTGCTTGTCACCAGCCAGGATCATTATCTCACCAGTGCATGTCACCTGGCAGGACTAATCCTCACCACTGCATGTCACCTGGTAGGATAATTACATCATTACTGCGTGTCACCAGGCAGTATCATTGCCTCATCACTGCGTGTCACCTGGCAGGATCTTTAACTCACCACTGCATGTCACTTAGCAGGATCATTACCTCACAACTACGTGTCGCCTGGCAGTATCATTACCTCACCACTGCGAGTCACCTGACAGGATCATTACCTCACAACCATGTCACCTGACAGGATCATAACCTCCCTATAGCGTGACACATGGAAGGATCATTACCTCACCAATATGTCACCTGGCAGGATCATTACCTCACCACTGCGTGTCACCTGGCACGATCAATACCTCTCCACTCCATGTGACCTGGCAGGATCATTACCTCACTACTGCATGCCACCTGGCAGGATCATTACCTCACCACTGTGTGTCACCTGGCAGGATCAATACCTCACAACACATGTCACTTGGCAGGATCATTACCTCATCACTATGTCACCTGGAATGATCATCGCCTCACTACTGCTTGTCACCTGGCAGCATCATTATCTCACCACTGCATGACACCTGGCAGGACTAATCCTCACCACCGCGTGTCACCTGGCAGGATCATTACATCTTCACTGCATGTCACCTGGCAGGATCATTACCTCACCTCACCACTGCGAATCACCTGGCACGATCACTACCTCACATCACCACTGCGAATCACCTGGAACGATCATTATCTCAAAACCATGTCACCTGGCAGGATCACAACCCCCCTTATTGCGTGACACATGGAAGGATGATTACCTCACCACTCTGTGTCGCCAGGCTCAATCAATACCCCACCACTGCATGTCACCTGGCGGGATCATTACCTCACCATTACGTGTCACCTGGCAGTATAATTACCTCACCACTACGAATCACCTAGCAGGATCATTACCTCAAACCCATGTCACCTGGCAGGATCACAACCTCCTTATTGCGTGACACAAGGAAGGATGATTACCTCACCGCTATGCCACCTGGCAGAATCATAACTCCACCACTGCGTGTCACCTGGAAGGAATCATTACCTCACTACTGTATGTCAACTGGTAGGATCATTGTCTCACCACTGTGTGTCACCTGACAGAATCATTACCTCACCACTGTATGTCACCTGGCAGGATCATTGCCTCACCTCTGCGTGTCACCTGACAGGATCATTACCTCACCACTGCGTGTCACCTGGAAGGATCATTACCTCATAACTACGTGTTACCTAGCAGTATCATTACCTCACCACTGCGTGTCACCTGACAGTGTCATTACCTCACAACCATGTCACCTGGCAGGATCACAACCTCCCTATTGCGTGACACATGGAAGGATGATTACCTCACCAATGCATGTCACCTTGCAGAATCATTGCCTAACCACTGTGCGTCACCTGAAAGGATCATTACCTCACTACTGCTTGTCACCTGGCAGCATTATTATCTCACCACTGCATGTCACCTAGCAGTACTAATCCTCACCACTGCGTGTCACCTGGCGGGATCATTACATCATTACTGCGTGTCACCTGGCAGGATCATTACCTCACCACTGCATGTTACCTTGCAGAATCATTACATCAATACTGCGTGTCACCAAGCACTACCATTGCTTCACCACTGCGTGTCACCTGACATGATCTTTAACTCACCACTGCATGCCACCTAGAAGGATCATTACCTGACCACTGCACATCACTTGGCAGGAACATTACCTCACCACTGAGCTTCAAGTAGCAGGATCATTACCTCACCACTGCGTGTCACCTGGAAGGAATCATTACCTTACAATTGCATGTCAGCTGACAGGATCACAATTTCATTATTGCGTGACACATGGAAAAATTATTACATCACCACTATGTCACCTGGCAGGATCATTACCCCACCACTGCGTGTCACATGATATGATCATTACCTCACCGCTGTATTTTACCTGACAAGGTCATTACCTCACTACTACGTGTCACCTGGCAGGATCATTACTTCAACATTTCACCTGGCATGATCTTTACCTCACCATCATGTCACCTGGCAGGATTATTACGTCAACACTGTGTGTCACATGTCAGGGTCATTACCTCTCCAGCGTGTGTCAGCAGGGATGATCATTACCTCACCAATGCATGTCACCAGTCAGGATCATTACCTCACCACTGCATATCACCTAGCAGGATCATTACCCCAACACCATGTCACCTGTCAGGATCATTACTTTACCATTCCATATTACCTGGCAGGATCATTACTTCATCACTGCATGTCACCAGGCAGGATTATTACTTCACCGCTGCTTGTCACCTGGCAGGATCATTACCACACCTCTGCATGTCACCTGGCAGGAACAGTACCTCACCACTACATTTCATCTGGCGGGATCATTATCTCACCACTGTATGTTACCTGGAAGGATCATTACCTAAACACTGCGTGTTATCAGGCAGTATTATCGCATCACCTCTGCGTGTCACCTATCAGGTTTATTACCTCACCACCACATTGCAGCTGAGAGGATCATTACCTCAGCACTGCGTGTCTCCTGACAGGATCATTAACTTACCACTGCATATCACATGGCAGGATCATTTCCTCACCACTGCTTTTCACCTGGCAGGATCATTACCTCACCAATATATGTCACCTGTCAAGATCATTACCTCACCAGGGCATGTCACATGGCAGGATCATTTCCTCACTACTACATGTCACCTGGCAGGGTCATTACCTCAGAACTGTTTTTTCATCTGGCAGGATCATTTCCTCACCACTACGTGTCACCTGTCAGAATTATTACCTCACCACTACATGCCACCTGGAGGGATCATTACCTTATCAGTGTATGTCACCTGGCAGGGTCATATCTTCACCAATGGCAGGATCACTATCTCACCACTGCATGTCATCTGGCAGGATTATTACTTTACCACTGCATGTCACCTGCAAGGATCACTACCTCACCACGGCATGTCACCTAGCAGGATGATGATCTCACCACTGTATACCACTTGGCAGGATCATTACCTCACCACTGCATATCACTTGGCAGGATCATTACCTCACCACTGCTTGTCACCTGGCGGGATCATTACCTCAATACTGTATGTCACCTGGCAGGATCATTACCTCACCACTGCATGTCACCTGCCAAGTTCATTACCTCAACAATGCGTGTTATCAGGCAGCATCATTGCCTCACCTCTGTGTGTCACCTAGGAGGATCATTACCTCACCATTGCATGTCTTATGGCATGATCATTACCTGACAACTCCGAGTCACCTATCATGATCATTACCTCACCACTGCTTGACACCTTGCAGAATCATTACCTTACCATTGCATGATACCTGGCAGGATCATTTCCTCACCACTGCATGTCACCTGGCAGGATCATTACTTCACCATTTCTTGTCATCTGGCAGAATCATTGCCTCACATTTCTTGTCACCTCGCATGATCATTACCTCACTACTATATCATCTGGCAGGATCAGTACCTCACCAACATGTCACATGGCAGGTTAATTGTATTACTACTGCTTGTCACCTGGTAGGATCATTAATACACCACTGAATGTCACATGGCAGGATCATTACCTCACCACTGCTTGTCACCTGGCAGGATCATTACCACACCATTGCTTGTCACCTGGCAGGAACAGTACCTCAACTGTACATTTCATCTGGCAGGATCATTATCTCACCACTGTATGTTACCTGGAAGGATCATTACCTAAACACTGCATGTTATCAGGCAGTATTATTGCTTCACCTCTGCGTATCACCTATCAGGTTTATTACCTCACCACTACATTGCAGCTGTGAGGATCATTACCTCAGCACTACGTGTCACCTGACAGGATCATTAACTTACCACTGCATATCACATGGCAGGATCATTTCCTCACAACTGCTTTTCACCTGGCAGGATCATTACCTCACTAATATATGTCACCTGTCAAGATCATTACCTCACCAGTGCATGTCACATGGCAGGATCATTTCCTCACTACTACATGTCACCTGGCAGGGTCATTACCTCAGAACTGTGTGTCACCTGACAGGATTATTGCCTCACCAGTAAGTGTCATCTGGCTGATTCATTACCTCACCACTGCGTGTCACCTGGCAGAATAATTACGTCACCATTGCGTATCAGCAGGCAGGATCATCGTCTCACTACTGCATCTTGTCTGTCAAAATCATTACCTCAGCACTGCATGCCACCTTGCAGGATCATTACCTCACCACTGCATGTCACCTGCAAGGATTGCTACCTTACCACTGCATATCACTTGGCAGGATCATTACCTCACCACTGAATGTTACCAGGCAGGATCATTACCTCACAACTGCGTGTCACCTGACAGGATTATTAGCTCACCAGCATCACCTCGCAAGACCTTTACCCTATCACCATGTCACCTAGTAAGGTCATTACCTCACCACTGCATATCACCCTGCAGGATCATTATATCACCACTGCATCTCTCCTATAAGAATCATTACCTCACCACTTCGTGTCACCTTGAAGGATCATTACCTCACCACTGCATGTCACTTTGCAGGATCATTACCTCACAACTGTGTGTCACCTGGCAAGATTATTCCCTCAGAACTGTGTGTCACCTCACAGGATCATTACCCCATCGCCATGTCACCTGGTATTATCCTTACCTCACCACTGCATATCATCCTGCAGGATCATTACCTCACCACTGCATATCACCAGGCAATATAACTACCTCAATCACCATTGCATGTCACCAAGCAAGATCATTGTCTCACCACTGCATATCACCTGCGAGGATCATTATATTACCACTGCGTGGCACCTGGCAAGATCATTATCTCACCACTGTATGTCACCTGGTATGATCATTACCTGAACACTGCATGTCACATGGGAGGATCATTACCTCACCTCAACATGTCATCTGTAAGATCACTTTCTCACCACTGTATTTCTCTTGTCATGATCATTAACTCATACATGCGTGTGAAATGGCAGGATCATTACCTCACCACTGCATATCACCTGGCAGGATCATTACCTCACCACTGCATGTCACCTGGCAGGATCAGTACCTCACCACTACATTTCACCTGGCAGGATCATTACCTCATCACTGCATAACACTTGGCTGGATCAATACCTCATCACTGCATGTCACCTAGCAGGATCCTTATCTCACCACTGCATATCACCTGGCAGGATTATTACCTAACAAGTACATGTCATCTGCAAGATCATTACCTCACCACTACATGTCAAATGGCAGGATAATTACCTCTCTTCCAGGTCACCTGGCAGGATCATTACCTCACCACTGCGTGTCACATGGCGGGTTTATTACCTCAACACTGCGTGTCACCTGGGAGGATCATTACCTCAGCATTATATTACATGACAGGATCAGTATATCAGCACTCTACTACCTGGCAGGATCATTAACTCACCAACATGTCACATGGCGGGATCATTACGTCACTACTGCTTGTTACCTGGCAGTATCATTACCTCACCTCTGAATGTCAACTGGCAGGATCATTACCTCACCACTGCGTGTCATCTGCTAGGATTATTACCCCACCACTGCATATCACCTGGCAGGATCATTACCTCACCACTACAAGTCACCTGGTAGGATCATTACCTCACCACTGCATATCACTAGGTGGAATCATTACCTCACAACTGCATATCACCTGGAAGGATATTACCTCACCATTGCATGTCACCTTGCAGGATCATTACCTTACCACCAGGTCACCTGGCAGGATCATTACCTCAACAGTGCATGTCACCTGGCAGGATCATTACCTCACCAACAGGTCCTTTAGCAGGATCATTACCTCACCACTGCATGTCAACTGTCAGGATCATTACCTCACCATTGCGTGTCACCTGGTAGAATCATTATCTTACTTCTATATTACATGGAATGATCATTAACTCACCAACATATCAGATGGCAGGATCATCACGTCATTACTGCAAGTCACCTTGTAGGATCAATACCTATCCACTGCATGTGTCTTGGCAGGATAATTACCTCACAACTGCATATCACCTGGTAGGATCATTTCCTCATCACTGCTTTTCACCTGGCAGGATCATTACCTCACCAATATTTGTCACCTGTCAGGATCATTACCTCACCAGTGCATGTAACATGGCAGGATTATTTCCTCACTACTACATGTCACCTGGCAGGATAATTACCTCATTATTGCGTATTAGCAGGCATGATCACCACCGCATATCACCCTGCAGGATCATTACCTCACCACTGCATATCATCCTGCAGGATCATTACCTCACCACTGCATATCACCTGGCAAGATAATTACCTCACTCACCATTGCATGTCACCAGGGAAGATCATTACCTCACCACTGCATATCACCTGAGAGGATCACTATATCACCACTGCGTGGCACCTGGCATGATCATTACCTCATACCTGTGTGTAATCTGGCAGGATCATTACCTCACAACTGTATGTCACCTCGCAGGATCATTACCCCAACGCCATGTCACCTGGCATTATCATTACCTCACCACTGCATACCACACTGCAGGATCATTACCTCACCACTGCATATCACCTGGCAAGATAATTACCTCACTCACCATTTCATGTCATCAGGCAAGATCATTACCTCACCACTGCATATCACCTGGGAGGATCATTACATCACCACTGTGTGGCACCTGGCATGATCATTACCTCATACATGCTTGTCACCTGGCAGGATCTTTACCTCACCACTGCATATCACCTGGCAGGATCATTACCTCACCACTGCATGTCACTTGGGAGGATTATTACCTCACCACTACGTGTCATCTGTAAGATCAATATCTCACCACTGCATATCACCTTGCAGGATCATTACCACACCACAGCATGTCACCTGGCAGGAACAGTACCTCACCACTACATTTCACGTGGCAGGATCACTACCTCACCACTGCATATCACCTAGCAGGATCATTACCACACCACTGAATGTCTCCTTGCAGGAATAGTACCTCACCACTACATTTCACCTGACAGGATCATTATCTCACTACTGCATATCACCTGGCAGGATCAATACCTCATCACTGCATGTCACTAGCAGGATCGTTTTCTCACCTTTGCAGATCACCTGGCAGGACTATTACCTAACCATTATATGTAATCTGTAAGATCATTACCTCACCACTGCGTGTCAAATGGCAGGATTATTACCTATCCACCAGGTCACCTGACAGGATCAATACCTCACCATAGCATGTCACCTGACTGGATCATTACCTCACCACTGCGTCACACCTGCCAGGTTCATTACCTCAACACTGCGTGTCACCTGGGAGGATCATTACCCTACCACTGCATATCACCTGGCAGGATCATTACCTCACCACTACAAGTCACCTGGTAGGATCATTACCTAACCACTGCATGTCATCTGGTAGGAACATTATCTCAACACTGCGTGTTACCAGGCTGTATTATTGCTTCACCTCTGCATGTCACCTGGTAGGATCATTATCTCACCGCTACGTGTCATCTGTGAGATCACTTTCTCATCACTGCATTTCACCTGACATGATCATTACCTCTTACCTGCGTGTCACCTGGCAGGATCTTTACCTCACCACTGCATATCTCCAGGAAGAATAATTAATTCACCACTACATATCACCTGGGAGGATCATTACCTCACCACTACGCGTCATCTGTAAGATCAATATCTCACTACTACATATAACCTGGTAGGATAATTACCACACCACTGGAAGTCACCTAGCAGGAACAGTACCACACCACTGCATGTCACCTGGCAGGATCATTACCTCACCACTACATGTCATCTGGAAGATCAGTACTTCACCACTGCGTATTACCAGGCAGAATCATTACCTCACCACTGCTTGTCACTTGGCAGGACCATTTCTTCGCCACAGCATGTCACCTGGCAACCTGGCAGGATCATTACCTGAACCTCATATAACCTGGCAGAATCACTGCCTCACCACTGAGTGTCATCTGGCCGGATTATTACCACACCACCGCTTGTCACTTGGAAGGATCATTCCTTCACCAGAGCGTGTCACATGGCAGAATCAATACCTCACCAATTCGTGTCACCAGCCAGGATCATTACCTTACCACTGCGTGTCACCTGGTAGGATCATTACCTCACCAACATAACACCTGGTAAAATTATTACTTTCTAAGTGCGTGCCACCTGGCAGGATCATTACCTTACCATTGCATGTCACTTGGAAGGATCAGTACCTCACCATTGCATGCCATCTGACAGGATCATTATCTCATCAGTGCGTGTAGCCTGGCAGGATCATTACCACACCACCATGTCATCTGGCAGGTTCATTTCCTCCGTATTGCTTGTCACTTGGAAGATCATTACCTCACCAGTGCGTGTCGCCTGGCAGGATCATTTCCTCACCACAGCGTGTCATATGGCAGGATCATTATCTCAACATCTTATTACCTGGCAGGATCATTACCTCACCTTTGCGTGTCACCAGCCCGGATCATTAACTCACCACTACGTGTCACCTGGTAGGATCATTACCTCACCTACATTTTATGTGGCAGGTTCATTCTCTCACCACCTTGTCACCTGGCAGGATCATTGTCTCGTCTTTCGTGTCACTTGGCAGTATCATTACCCCACCACCATGTCACATGGAAGAATCATTTCCTCGCTACTACTTGTCACCTGTTAGGATCATAACCTCACCAATGCATGTCACCTGGCAGGATCATTATCTCACCACTGCTTGTCATCTGGCAGGATCAATACCTCATCACCTTATCACCTGGCATGATCACTACCTCCGTACTGCGTGTCACTTGGCAAGTTTATTACCTCACCACTATGTCACATTCAAGGATCATTACCCGACTACTATGTCACATGGAAGGATTATTACCTCAATAGTGCTAGTCACCTGCCAGGATCATTACATCACCACTGCTTGTCACCTGACAACATCATTACCTCACCACTGCACATCATCTGGCAGGATTCTTACCTCACCACTGCGCGTCACCTGGCAGGATCATTCCTTCACCACAGCGTGTCACTTGACAGGATCATTACCTCAACCTCATATCACCTGGCAGAATCACTACCTCACCACTGAGTGTCACCAGCCAGAATCATTACCTTACCACTGCGTGTCACCTGGTAGGATCTTTATCTCATCACCATATCACCTGGCAGGATCATTACTTCCCCAGTGCCTGTCACCTGGCAGGATCTTTACCTTACCACTGCATGTCACCTAACAGGATCAGTACCACTTCACTGCATGTCATCTGGCAGGATCATAACCTCACCACTGCGTGTAGCCTGGCAGGATCATTACCACACCACCATGTCACCTGGCAGGTTCATTTCCTCCGTATTGCTTGTCAATTAGAAGGTCATTACCTCACCACTGCGTGTCAGAAGTTCGGATCATTAACTCACCACTACGTGTCACCTGGAAGGATCATTACCTCACCACTGCATATTACCTGGTAGCATCATTACCTCACCACTGCATTTCACCTGGTAGCATCATTACCTCACCACTGCATGTTACCTGGTAGGATCATTACCTCACACTGCATGTCACTTGGCAGGATCATATCCTCACCTTTGCGTGAAAACTGGCGTGATCCTTCCCTCACCACTACATTACACTTGGTAGGATCATTACCTCACCACCGCATGTCAACTGGCAGAATAATTACCTCACCACTGCGCGTCACCAGGCAGGATCATATCCTCACCACTGCGTGCCACCTGGCAGGATCATTATCTCACACCTGCATGTTATCAGATAGGATCATTACCGCACCACTGCATGTCTCCTCGCAGGATTATTACCTCAACAATGCATGTCACCTAGTTGGATCATTACATCACCACTGCGTATCACCTGGCAGGATCATTACCTCACAGCTGCATGTCACCTCCCAGGATCATTACCTCACCACAGCATATCACCTAGTAGGATCATTATATCACATCTGCATGTCACTTGGCAGGATCACTACCTTTCCACTGCATATCACCCAGCAGGATCAGTACCTTACCACATTTCATCTGACTGGATCATTACCTCACCACTGCGTGTAAATTGGCAGGTTCATTATCTCACAACCATGTCACCTGCCACGATCATTTCCTCCGTATTGCTTGTTACCTGGCAGATTCATTACCTCACCACTATGTCAACTGGCAGGATCATTATCTCACCACCATGTCACATAGCAGGATCATTTTCTCAATACTGCTTGTCACCTGACAGGATTATTACCTCAACACTGCGTGTCACCTGGCAGATTCATTACCTCACCACTGTGAATCACTTTGTATCATCAGTGCCTCACAACCTTGTCACCATGCATGATCATTACCTCACCACCATGTCATCTGGCAGCATCATTGCGTCTCCACTGCATGTCACCTTGTAGGATCATTATCTTTCCACTGCATGTCACCTGGCAGGATCCTTGCCTCAACACTGCATGTCACCAGGCAGGATTATTACCTCACCACTGTATATCACTTGGCAGGATCATTACCTCACCACTGACTGTCACCTTGCAGGATCATTACCTCACCACTGCGTGTCACCTGGTAGGATCTTTCCCTCACCACTGCGTGTCACCTGGTAGAATCATCTCCTCACCACTGCATATCATCTGGCAGGTTCATTACCCTACCACTGCATGTCACCTGGTAGGATCATTATATCAACACTGCTTTTCACTTAGCAGGAATATAACCTCAACACTGTGTGTCACCTGGCATGATCATTATCTCACATCTGCATGTCACCTGGTAGGATCATTATCGCACTACTGCATGTCACCTCGGAGGATTATTACCTCAACAATGCATGTCACCTAGCTGGATCATTACATCACCACTGCATGTCACCTGGTAGGATCATTTCATCAGCACTGCATGTCACCTGGCAGGATCATTACCTCACCACTGCTTGTCACCTGGCAGGATCATTACCTCACTAATGCATGTCACCTAGTAGGATCATTACATCACATCTGCATGTCACCTGGTAGGATCATTTCATCAGCACTGCATGTCACCTGGCAAGATCATTACCTCACCACTGCATGTCACCTGGCAGGATCATTACCTCACCACTGCTTGTCACCTGGCAGGATCATTACCTCACCACCTTGTCACCCGGCAGGATCATTACTTCTATTTTGCGTGTCACCTGGCAGGATTATTACCTCGCCACTATGAAACATGGTAGGACCATTACCCCACCACCATGTCACATAGAACGATCATTACTTAACTACTGCTTGTCACCTGGCAGGATCATTACCTCAACACTGCGTGTTACCTGGCAGGCTCATTACCTCACCACCTTGTCATTTGGCAAGATGATTACCTCCAT
>JAYMFT010140556.1:0-12835 GCA_038088735.1 Panulirus argus
GTTTATGTCTCGTACGCCCTCTCTCCTCTCTCTCTCTCTCTCTCTCTCTCTCTCTCTCTCTCTCTCTCTCTCTCTCTCTCGTCATGCCTCAGATCTTGCCTCTCTGCAAGTCCCTCTCCCTCTTTCATTACTCACTGAAGTCTACCTGGGCGAGTGAACAGACAGGTGACACGCGCTCTCTATGCCGATTCGCTACTGGTCGTGCCAAAGAAGTTTGCGTCATAAGTTCGTTTCCTGAGCAACGGATGGATGTAAAAGTCCTCTATAATGGCCGCTGTTGCACAGGTGCGCTAAGTTCAGTTGGCGTCGGCGAAATGTAGAACAGCAGCAAAAAGATCATTCATCCGTCACTACCCAGTCAAGTCTTGGCGTATAGAGGACTCAACAGTAAGTATTGATCTGTGACTCTTCATTCATACATTTACTCCTCTGAGTTTCGTGAATGTCCTCCTAGTAAGGTATTCAAGACCAGTGTGTGTGTGTGTGTGAAGGCATTTTCACCAGGTTTACTACAAAGAGATTATGCCCTTCCTCAAACGCCTGGCTCAGGTAAGCTGTCTGGAACCCTTTAAATGAAGCTCTCTGGAACGCTTTAAAACTTCTAATTTCTTCCAGCACAGTTTGAAGGATCACTCCCGTGTTTCAAGGAGTATGATAAAGAGACCACACACTCCTTCCCCTCCCTCCGCCCACAGAAAAACACACCCCACCCCCTCATCCAGCAGCAGCCTCTGGCTTCTCTAATCTCTGTAAGTCGGTCGCAGACGGTCCAGCAAAGTTTTCAAGTTAATATTTGTCTCCTTTCGTCGCCGGCGGGATTTGCATTTTAACGCACGTCACAAAAATGGCCGCCGGCGGAAATTGCACTTTTGTTAGTAGCTTCAATTAAGGCATGTGAGGAGGCGCCTGGGCAGGAGGACGAGGTGGCAGGGGGTGGCGGGGGATAATGGCCCTTAATTCCCGTGTCTCCAAGGCCTGGTCTGCCTTGTCTGGCCACGCTGCCGACCGCCGCACCGCCCCGGATATTAAGTTGTGGCACCTGCTTCCCCCCACCCACCCCCCAACCCCACCCCCCCAACCTCACCCACCCACCCCTAGCCTTCTCCCAGCCGCTCTCACTAGGAGGGATGGGGAGAGGAGGTGCGCGACGGAGGAAGAGTAGAAAGCAGGAAGGAGGACGGGAGGTGGAGATGAGAGTCTCGGGAGTTAACAGGTGATGACGAGGAGTTAGAAGAACACCAGCAGGAAAGAGGAGGAAAGAGGGAGGTAAGAGTGACGTGGGAGGTTGCGTCTGGGATGGGGACGCCATGACGTCGGGTGACTTCCCCTTCGGCGTACGCGCCAGAGGGGCGTGAGAGTCACAGTGGGTAGGGCTGGATAGCGAGGACCCCGACAGCAAGGGAAGTGGGACGAGTTATAATGCTGTTCACAACACTTGTGCCTTTCCTCTGACTTGGAACACCAGATACAACCGGTGGAATTGTTGCTCCAGAAAGCGTCTAAAGATCCTTTAATATCTAGAACGATTGGACGATAGAGGCAGGAGTTGTGGTGAGGGCTGGCCCAGAGGGCAGGGGCTGCTGAGAGGGTCGGCACTAGGGCTTGACATACAAACGAAACAGAAATATTTAATCACCAACTAGGGAAGTGAAAACATAGAACCTACGGGATGAACATACAAGAAATTCGTCTGATCAAACTGTTTGAGTACGTAAGTCTGCGGGTCACAGGTTCAAATAGCCTGAGTGATCAAAGACAGAGCAGCGCAGCTTGGTCTGAGCCCGTGTCGTGAAGGCAGAAATGTGACTCTTAAAGTCGACATAGAATGCATGCAAAGAAAAATGTCTCATGGAGGGTTGAAGGCTATACTACAGGGCAGAGATTGTTGAGAGACTTTAGATATAGAGTCTTGGGTGCTGGACATGCTAATGTAGAGGACTGAGGCATAGAGTTATGGCACGTGGGAAAATCTGCGACATAGCTGTATGGTATGGTATGAGACATAGACGTCGGGACTGTGCAGGATTCAATTGAGTCGCTCTATTTACGCCCACCCCCGTGCTGTCCCGCCCACGTGCTGTGGCTTGGGCGAGATAATTACCTAATACCACCTGAATGTACAAAGCTAACAAGGCAGAGGTGATATGGTTACAGCTAGATACATCACAGCGAGGTTCACGGGCTGGCAGAGCCTGGAGATAAGAGTAGAATGCCCCTAAGTTAATGAAATAGTTACAGATGTTACGAAGCCTGAGACCTGGAGGTCCAGAGTTGATGCTGGAACACTTCACTGCTTAAAGGTTGGTTGGTTAATAACACCTTTTTCCATCGCGTCACACGAACTGCAAGAGTTTGTCATGTGTTACAGGTGGGTTAGTCACGATATCAAAGGGGGTGGGCAAATTTGTATCATAAGAGAAGACCAGACTTCGACCAGTATTTTGTGTATTGGTTACACTCATCAGGTTCGCTGGCTCTCCAAGGCTGCATGTAGGAATAGGACATCCTCAGATGTAGCCCTTCCATCCTTATGTAAGGAACCGTCAGCGAATGCTAGTTTACACGTTAGGGGCATCTCGTCCAACACTGTGTCACAGGTGTCTGATGTGTACTCGTACGCAGCTGAGAACTACACTGATCTATTTTGGACACGTAACTTTGGTGCGTGTTAACTTCAGGGGTCTCCCAGGGGTTTGATCTTAAGTACGGGGGAGCTGCGTAATGAGTGACTGATTACCCCAGAGGTTAAGTTGTAAGGCGCTGAACTATATTCAGTAATGTTGATTCAGGTGGTACTTACTAGCGCATGTTCATCGGTAACCCATTTGATGTATAGGGTACGGAAGGTTCCATCTCGAGTTATGCTCATTTCAGCATTTCATACCTACAGGTGTTCGAGAGGTCAGAATCGGTTTCATATATACGTCTCCAGGTAACTAACTGACCAAGTAACTGCATTTGTTTGTTGCACAAAGTCTGTCGTCACACGTAATAACTTAAAGGTTTGACATTGTTTAGTTGCGTTGTTGTGGGTGTGGAAGGGATCAAAGGCAGCCCTACTCTCTCCACTGTTAATGAGTACAATCTTATATCAGTCGAAATGACTCGTCCACGCCTTAGGGAGGAGTCGGTGAACTTTGTGAGCAAGGGCCCCTGTACCTAGATAACAGCTGGTTCTCTCTGTGTTATCATTAGTCTCCGAGTTTATGCGTCAGTATGCTAAAGAAAGCGAGTCGAGGACTCCACCCTGTGGCGTAGCGAGTTCAGAGGATTTGGTGTCACGTAACGATCCCATAAATAGAACTTCGGATCGTCTGTTAGCGCAGGTAACCCCGCAGACCAGCCGAGGAGTTTCCCAGGGACTCCAAGGAAAGACTGGCTGTTTATGTATGAGGTCTTGTTTAGCAGTGTCGACTGCAGCCTTGAGGTCTGCGAAGGCGATGCAGGGAGTCGGCTGTCGCGTGTTTGAAGGGTAATCAGCCAAGCAATTGTGGCTGGGTGCTTCTACCCGATGCAGATCCAGAGTTTATCTGTGATATGATGCGTAGGTCTAGTGAGAACAGTGCGTTCTAAAACGTTCCTGAAGCAAGACCTCAAGGAGATGGACGTAAAATTTGTGCGAGTTAGGCATGATTGAGGTGCTCTCTGTCTAAAGTTGTAGGCAGTGAACCGCTTTTCAGAAGTGGGAGACCTGAGAATGGGTTGCCATCGTCCTCCGAGGCAGTTGCTCCACACGCCGTTAGAGCATCGTGCAACTCAGCAAAGGCTACAGAGATTCTGTCTGTTACACCTACTTTCCCTATACGCTGTTTCCCACCTTAATCTATCATCCGACTACTTGTCCCCCCTTCCCATAAAGAGGGCGTCACGCTTATTGTAGTTTCGACCTTTTGCGTGTCCGTCCCACTGTTATGAGTCTGGCACTGTACATGTTTAGGGGTGCTTCTGCAGTGAACCAATTCCCACAGATCTCTGTTCATGATTCATTCAGGAGTAACATCCACTTAACATGATGCGGCTCGTTGTTTCATTCTTCTCACTTCCTTGGCTTACTGTTGAAGCTAGATTTACTGTAAACGGCTGAGACACAGGTATGCAGATTGTGCACAGGGCTAAAATTTAAAAAAAGGGGTTGGGGTGTGGGAGAGCTTGACATAGAGATATGGGCTGTGGAGGGAGTTTTGGTACTAAGATGTTGTGGAGAGAGGAGTTCAGTAAGTTTTGGGGAGAGAGTTTCAGTAAGGACGAGTGGAAGAAGCTGTCCACCTGCCCTGCCCTGCCGCGCTGTGACCTGAGGGGAATAACGACGTATCACCATCGGTTCTCCAGGACTAACACCGGTATAACCGTGTCGTGTGTTACGACGCGGAGACACGAACAGCAAAACCCCTCCCTCACCAACCACACTGTGTCCTGCTGCCACTAGCGTTCTCTTCCTTCCTCCCTCCTTCTCATACTTCCTCCACCTTATCTCTTCCTCCCCCTGCTTCCCCTCCACGTGCCCCATGCTCCAGTCTCCTCCTCCTCTTCAGCAGTATGCAGTCGTCTGCGAAACGTATACGAAACCTGGGGAAAGAGTAATTTACCTCCGCCAGCCGTAAGGACCACATGTTTCTTGCATATCTCAGGGAAATCCCACTGTACCGTCTACTGCACGTAGACCGCTCTCTCGCCGTCGCTTGCACGCATTTCCATTACTTTTGGGAACAGTTTACAAGGGAGGGGGAGGGGGGGAAGTAGGTTCCTTTTTGGTAAATTGGTCGCGCATTTTCAGTTGTGGGAGGGCAGTGGGATACCGTCCCTGTGGCCGAGGGGGCGGAAGGGTGAAAATCAGCCTTTGTCCCCGGTAGTTCATTACCTCAAGTAGGCTGTTCTCAGCAGGTGTTGATCATATTTACACCGGCTGGCCGGCGCGGCCTCTTAACTTACCCGGGAACTGGTGAGCAGAGAGGCCCCCGGGCGGTCGGGCCCCGGCCTGCCCCTGGCGCCTCACCCTTCTGGAACCCTCGTATATTTACCCTTATGGTTTACCTGTGTAGTCATGCCTGCCAGTGCGCTTAATGCTTGCACCCACGTACCTCAGCCATGGGTCTGGTGTGGTGTTATACTCGCCCCTCTCATACTTTAGGCCGTGGGCCTGGTTTGCTGTTTCTAGTCTGGCTACGTTCTTGCCCAGTGTCCTTTTCCACCGTCGTATTCCTGTTTCACGGACTAGTTGTGCTGTCGATGCTACATGACTAGCTGGCTGCTACCTCCTCTGGCTCCATCAGTTGCCACTTCTACAGCCCAGGGAACATTGCTGGCAAGTTATATCTTTCTGTGGCTAAGCCACTAGCTACTTTTTATGGCCGAGGGTACATAGCTAGCGAGATAAATCTGACCCCTCTCCCCGCAACTCTCGTCAGACCACTAAATCTACCATCAAGCCTTCACAGCTAGCGGGTCAGTCCCTTCTCTGACGGAGGGCGATTCCACCCACACAGTGTATGTAACGGGCCCTGATACTCACTGTATGAAAGGCAGTTTACACGCTACACCAGTTTACACCAATCCTCACCGCGTAAAAGGCAGTCTACACGCTCTATACCAGTTTATAGCTATCCTCATCACTGCGTGAAAGGTAGTTTACACACTATATCAGTTAATGCCAATCCTCTCTCACCGCGTGGAGCGTCAGTTTACACACTGTCACTACACGCCTCAGTAATCGCTTGGTGATCGTCCACATAATCCTCGCGTCTCAGGACATAATCTTAGCTGAGCCATATATATCACAGAATTTTACATTTTCATTCAAGTCTTTTTTTCTTTCTTTTTTTCTTCTTCTTTCAGTTTTGACTTGTTTAGTTCGAGCTTTACAAGCAGGCCATAAAACGGGTAATGCTTCCCAGACGTAAACGAGAGAACACGTAGTATTGGATCCTAAGTCTTGTGAGGAAAAAAAGCATCATTTCGACGGGTTTATGACGGCTTCCACTCTCTCTCCTAAGAACGAAAAGGAAAATATTTGATCATTATCAGGTCCGGCTTTTCGTAAAAGAAAAGATGTATTTCTGTATTGCTATATATATATATATATATATATATATATATATATTTATTTATTCTTGGTTGAAGATGGGTACTGTTCTCTAGAGCTGGAAGTTTGCCGGGTTGATGGGGTGGGAAGTAATGGGTGGCAGGTCACGATGGGGTGTGTGTGATTAAGTACAAAGTACAGGCGAGGAGCCTGACGGGCGGAGAATGACGGTAGAAAGTGACTGATGTGAAGTGGAGGGTACTGGGCGGAGTGGAAGGTGATGAGTGGAGGGCATTAGGTGGAGTGGAGGGCGTAAGGTGGAAAGTAGCAGGCGAAGAGTTATGGATGGATGGCAACGGGGATAGGGTGTATTGTACTATAGAGCTATACATGTATATGCATCTGGCTCGCGCAGCGATGCAGCTAAATTGGTGTATGGTGTTCCAAACGCTGAATTTCATACTCGGATCATGGACAGAAGTAATAAACATATATTCATATACTATTCGCTTCTGTTCTTTATGTGAGACTAATCTCGTAAATTTCCCGTAACGTACGACGCGAACTTTCACAGCAGACGTAAATGAATTAGGTTTTTTTTTAAGGGTACAGTTTTTACACAAATGCCAATCGCATATTTATCGAGCGTTCGCCCTCCGTATTCCTGCAGCAACTCGTATGTTGATCAGTTTTCATTGTGCAGTAAGTCATGATGCAGACCAGGTGACGCTTAGTGGGCCTTCATCGTCACAGAGTTCCTTATGGCGTCACACATTTCCCGGTGGCGTCACTTCCACTGTACCCCCGGCGTCACACTGTTCCCTCTGGCGTTACATCTGCTGCTTACGTTCAGCATCAAACAGTCCTTCTGACGTAACGGCTACTACTGTACCTCTCTACGTCACGCAGTTCCCTCTGGCGTCACCTCCGCCGTATCACCAACGTCACCACAGCTCCTCGTGACGTTGATTCTTCGACCGCGTCCACCAGACACTGTTTCCTGTTAGGCTCTTCAACCTGTTGTTTGGCGCCTTAGGCAAACGATATTATCACCGATGACATAAAATACATTCTTCGATCAAGTGTCCACGTTTTATAATCTTTTTTTAATCATATGATTATTCTTTAATGCGTTTAATGTACTCTTCGAGAGACCGTTTGTCCCGCAGAAGCTGTCAGAATCTGTTCCTATTGGCTTCAGTCGCTTGCATCCGCCGTCATGACCGAGTTGGCTGATTTTTCGCTTACTCTTGCTGTTTGCGCATTCATTCGTGCGGAGCGCTAACATTCCTCTCTAAATACTGCCAGATCGATGTGTGAGTGGCGGTAAATATTGGAACATCCCTTGAGGTATTGGACAAGCACTAGAGGGCACTTTGATACTTAGCCTCCTCCCCCACCCCCCCAAGCGCTGATTGGTTGCCGCAGTATTAAACCCCCTGTCGATGATTGGCTGTTATTGAATCCCTTTCCTCGGCTTTGCAAGCTCCATGTCAAGACGCTGCGGCGGCGGCGGCGGTGGCGACGCCGTCATCGTCTCCTCCGCCGCCTCCGCCTTCTCCACAGCCTGGGGTCTTCCCCGTCGACGTCCGTGTCCGGGTTCGATTGCCTTCCGTCCACAAGATGGTTAACGAACTCTGGCTGTGCACGGGTCATGGTCACATCCTCAGCGCTCGGCAGGGTTATCCTCTCCCACCTCCTCTCCTGCGCCCGTGTATGAGGGGGAGCTCCATGACTGGCCAGTGTTACTGTGGGATCCGGGGATGACCTGCCTACACACACACACACACGCTGCATCATCTTACAAGGGGAACCTGAACAGACCCCAAAGCTGAAGTCTGATACATGGTCGATGAAATTCGTCCCGAGCGAATGTGTAAAGTAATGAGATTGAGGAGACGAAGTGCAAGAATACCTACATACGATTACTTTCCGGTAGGAAGTATAGAACTCCCTCCCATTAGTGTACGAATAGGTCACTGCACACGCTAGCAGTAGACACTTTGCCTCTTTTCCTTTACTCCAGTTGTGCCCAGAATATCTAGAATCGCGCTCCCTCCGTTACCTCCTCCTATTCCCACTCCATCACTCTCTCCATCATTCCATCGCCTTCTCTCTCCCTCCTCCTCAAACCCCCCATCCTCCTCCATCCCTCCCTCCATCTGTCCAGGCATGATATCCCTCCCGCCTGACGAGGGAGGGAGGGAGGGAGGGAGGCAAGGCGCCGCCTCCTCGTACAGTGCCGGTCCATTTGTGAATTAGCTGCTCCTTGGAAGATCCTCTGCTCCACCCAGACACAATGTTGACGTTCGTGGAAAAAACACACACAGATGCTTCTCTGAATATGCTTCGGCTGGCTCCACGTGTTTGGGAGAGAGAGAGAGAGAGAGAGAGAGAGAGAGAGAGAGAGTGTGTGTGTGTGTGTGTGTGTACCCACGAGTACCTTCGACGGGATATAGCCACAGTGGCAGGAGTAGCTCGAAGCGCTCAGCCGCGCGTCTTGCTTGATGCATAAGACTATTCTTCCCCAGAGGGAGAGAGAGAGAGAGGAGAGAGGGAGGGATTGGGAGAGGGAGAAGGAGGGAGGGAGTGTTCTACGTAGGAGGAGCTCACCCGAGTGCCCGTGTTCTCTAGGAATGATTTGATCAACGTCAACATGGGGATTGGCGGCGTTTTTAATGGGTTTGCTAGAGAGAGAGAGAGAGAGTAAGGTGAAGGGGTTGGACAAGGGTGATGGAAGAGAGAGGGAGAGTTAGAGAGTACCCAGTTTCCATACCTGGGACACGAATTATGACTAACCCCCCACCCCCACCCCCACCCCCCGAAAAAAAGAAAAAACTTGGACCTGTTCAGAGTTACACAGACCACACAGACCCATGGTCCAAGCGAGGTGGTCTGGCCTGAGGTAATGGACAGAGGTCTCTCCTCTCCTACCGCCGACCTTTGAAGGCAAGAACACGGAGGAAGCAAACAAGGCGTTTGGGAGGCGGGGTGATGACGTCGCCGCGGGGAACACACGGGCGCTCGTTTGTAGTCCCTCTCCTCCGTCGCCCGATTGATGGCGTTAGTGATTCTCTCTCTCTCTCTCTCTCTCTCTCTCTCTCTCTCTCTCTCCTGGGTATCGGGAGGGTTAGAGGCGGCTGCGCAGTGAGCCAGCACTTCCGTAGCCGTCAGCTTTCATTCCCCAGGCCCAGGTAGCTGTCTTTCCGCTTTGCCTCATCCACACGCTGGCAGTTAGCTTCGATTTTACGGACATGAAATCTCCCCCGTCTCACACATAACACCTGACCACACGTAACTCACACGGCTCGTTCTTCCTAACCCTAGATTTCCCTGTGGTGAGCGCTACGCTCTAGCCCGACCATCGTCGTTGGCACTCGTAAGTAGGTGGGTACCTGTTTTAACACTTCGGGGAGGGAGTTCGACACTCGTGGGGGCCCATCTCCCTAACCATCTCATACCATCATACAACTTTTTTTTTTTCTAAATGAACAGTTTATTGAATCTAGACAGCCGCTCGGCTGACGGTACACAGTTGAGATATTACAGGACTGGGAGGTCATGATGGTAAATAGTTAACTAATCACAGAAAAACTTAAGATCAGATTGGGGCTGGATGATTACACGTTGTGGACAAGCGCATGGGCGAGGTGCAGCTGCATAGTCAGGGTGACAGATAAATACTATGGTTAATACATGATGCATTTAGTGATAATTATTTGAACATCCGATGATGAATAATTAAAAGTTGATTGAGTCACAGTGATATAGTAGTAATAGTGTGTGTGTTTGTGTGTGGTGTGTGTGTGTGTGTGTGTTTGTGTGTGTGTATGTGTGTGTGTGTGTGTGTGTGTGTGTGTGTCGGGCGGTGTGGGGGGGTTATTTTTCTTATATCTTATTGTATCGTTGAATGATTTTTCCCAAATAAGATAGTTGACTCTGAGTCCATAGCTGACTGTGCCTCAGTGTACACACATATTACCTTCAGGTGTAGCACATCTCTCATACATACACATATACGTATCATCGCTCACCTGAACGCCTTCAGAAACTTCATCTCCCAGTTGGTCATTTCCCCCTCATTTCTCTCGTCATCTATTTGCCTCTTTCCCATTCTCCCGTAACTATCTCGTTATCTCTCGGTTCGCACCAACGAGTGTCTCAAACTAGAGATCGTGATGTTGTGCGTCAGCATCGCTGGATCTGTCTCTCTTGTCTCTGCCTGTCTGATATCCCGTCTCCTCTTCCATCTCCTCTGCCCGTCTCCTCTCCCCTCGCTGGCCAGGCCACTTGCTTACTGGGGACATCACACGACACTCTCCCCAGCTTTGCCATTCCTTCCCACCCGCCCGTTCCCGCCCTCACATATACTCTCCCCGTTCCCCTTTGTCTGTGTCTGTTACCATCTTTACCCTCCGCGCTCAATTGCCTCCCTTCCTCTCACCTCACTTCTCTCCTCCCCCTCACCTCTCACTTCTCCCCGCTGCGGGACGCAATTCAATTTCTTCCGCTAACAGCCACTCGGACAGTGTGCCGGCCCCGCTCGTCGTGTGAGCGTTAGCGCGAAAGGATAACAAGAGGCGGACGGTCATAGCGTAATACAGACTTGAACCATTTACATCAGCTTACGGTTTGTTCGTATGGCGCTGCTGGGGCCCTTCTCCTGATGGTGTAAGTGGTTACATTGCCAGGTATCGGGCAGCTTGCTGTTTACAACACCAGGTATCATACCATTACCAATACCAAGTATCCTATTATTAGCAATACCGGGTATCTTACCATTAATGAAATGGTCTTGTATCACTTCTTACATGGTGTATTTTTACAAGTGGCTCTAGAGCGCTGAATTTCCTCTCAGTTTAAGATACAGCGTTCTGCTATGTGCCCACATATCCCTGACTGCACTCGTATGACTTCCCGTATCCGTACATGATACGCTGCCGATGATAACGTATAATCTAACCTTCATCTAGTGACAACGACTTAATATCATTTAATCGTGATTTCTTCATGTAATACTTTGCTTAGATTTTGATACATTTTGATATGATTAAGCAAATGCATCGTCTTGTTCCTGTCCACAATGCTGTACTTACTCAAATTCATCTTCTTGTTCCTTCCCAAGTAAAGGTTTTTGTGCTGTTGTATCACAAATATATCTTAGGAGTCTCTTTATCTGGTGCATATTAAGAGGCAAGAGAGCAGTCATGGTAGATAATCTGTGTCATGTTACTTTCAGTGTGGAGACCTTGTATGTCTGTGATCAGGAGCACTTATTCCGACGAGATGTTGGAGGTGAGGACCGAGTGTAGCTTACGTAGCCCCCTGGGTGGATAGGCAAGTATGGTAATGTCAGAGGGAGGATTTGTTACCGTTGAAATAATCATGGGAAATACCTCATAGTGCTTCCCCTAGCCGACAGATGCCCGATAGATACGAAACGAATAATGACACAATCTTCTGCAAATGTGTAATGAATAATTATAGACGTGAGTGACCCCTCAAACAATATTTCAATCCTATATTTGCATCCAACATGAAGAATAGTCCTTATACTGAGGTTTTCAAGCAAATCTAGTCCCACAAGGCTTAATGCTGGAGCCACCGTTGTTTCTTAATCTGCGTAAGTGATCAGTCAGTTGACATAAACTCATACTTGGATGTGTTTGCTGATGATGCTAAGATTATGGCGTAAGTGCGAAACAAGCAGGGATTACGAAATGCTACAGAGGAACTTGGACAAGGTGCTGTAATGGTCTGATACAGGGCTTTTGAATTTCAACCTTGGTAAATGTAAAGAGTTGAAAGTAGTAAAGAGCTCAAACAGACCAGAGAACGAGCACCAGACCGTGGAAAGAGATTATACGAGTCACGTAGTGAGAGGAACCCATAAGTCGACTTTACGACGAACTTGTCACCAGAGAGGCATGGGCGAAGACTCGTAAATAATTCAAACTACATCATTTTCATGAATGTCGAAATTGGCCCCAGCTTCATGGAGTGTGAGGTTGCTGAGGAGATACACATGACGAGTACTCACTCGCCTTAAACTCGAGTACGTTCAATAATCGGGTCTCCTGGCTAGGTGGATTTGCTGAGAGGGTCCAAAGGATTGACACAAGTATAGTACTAGAGGAGGCAGCAGTGAGCTACAAAGGCATGAGAGGAAGCCATTAACCTACCTACGCTGGAAGGAAGAAGGAAGCTATCAACCTACCCACGCTGAAAGGAAGAGGGAATCCATCAATCTACCCACTCTGGAAGGAAGAAGAGCTTGGAGAGACATGACGACAACGTAAACTTCTAAGAGACTGTGTATGACGTTACCATGGAATAGCTCTTCGACACCATGAGACAGCCCAGGAACAGAGGACACGGGAACAGTAGAGTGCATGAGGACGTGAGGAAGCCACATACATCAAGAGCAGAGTTGTCGACTGTCGGAGCAAAGTAAGCGAACGCCAGGTAACTGTGACTCCCTCCCACTGAAAAATTCAAGGAATGACTTTAAGGGCGGGGATAGAATGCGGGCGGGGCAGCGCGCGTATAAAGCTTCTTCTCCGTATATATATAGACAGGTATTAATACACACACACACACAGTACTTTTGTCAATGTAACTGATATGTATGTATGTGTGTATATATACTTATAATTGTCAGTGAGCCCCTTCTTAGGAAAGGGTCCTGGTGTTACACTGACCACTTTCCAAAACGGCAACTCAAGGGTGTGCCGTTTATTTAACTGCTTCTTTCCCTACACGTCGAAGCTCTGGAACTCTCTACCTTCTCATGTCTTTCCCAATAACTATGACCTG
>JAYMFT010140567.1:0-12834 GCA_038088735.1 Panulirus argus
TGTGTGTGTGTGTGTGTGTGTGTGTGTGTGTGTGTGTGTGTGTGTGTGTGTGTGTGTGTGTGTGTGTGTGTTTTCATCAAGCATGCGTGCACGGGAGTACCTGACCTTGCGATTATTCAAACGCATATGCAGATACACTTTCCTTCGAGCCACACATACCATTTTAACGAGTTGGGTTTGTGATTCAAATGCATTTTAAGAACCCAGGCAACCACGCGTGGCAGTGATGTAAGTGTATACAAGAATACAGTCCAGAGCTGAGTAAACAAAGCTGGAAGAAGCCCATCTATTTCAAAGGCAAACTGTACATATTTCTCAAGGGGAATCTTATATGGTTTGCGGGAAGCACGCTCACATGCACGGGTGTAGCGTTATCTGTGTTTGTGGAGTCAGCAACAAGTGCTGAGAGGACAGTAACAAGAGATCCTCTTAGCCCTTCTTGCTAAATCCAGCTACACCCTTGGCCGCTTCAGGGCGACGGAATGACACAACACGACGGTACAACTCTTTGAGAACGATGCTACAAACTTGACTCTTGAGGGGTCGGGTCAACAGCCAGGCCATTATACCCAAGGGACGTCTTCAGGGTGTCAGTTAGACTCGACCTAACTTCACATGTCCACGTAACTTTCGGACGTACCCATCGAAGTGTGGCTCTTATCCATTTTCGATAAGAGCTCGAGGCTTAAGTAAGTTTTTGTGTCAATGGGACATTAATAATCTTCACGCTTATCTTTATGTAGAAGTAGATTATCAGCGTTGCCTAAAGATTCACAGTGGAACCTTTCTCACCTTTAAAACAATCGTCTTTCAAGAATTCCTTCTGAACTCCCATGGTATTTGGAAAGTTTAAACATTTAAGTATTTATTCCCTGCCAAATGTCATTACGCACACAACTTCAGCATAAATCGTTCCTCAAGTTCCACAACCTAGTCTAAGATCCTAATAAATGCGACTGGTCTATGAACATATTCATTAGTCAGGTATGTACTTTTCGGAAGGTCAAAACGAGTCTGTCCAAAGCTTCCGTAAACTTCAAGACACATCGGTCTGACGCTTAATGCGGAGTGGGCAGACTTAAAAGACTTTTAATGACCTGAAGGCTATAATCAAGAGGACATTATGTAACAGACTGGTTTGAAAGATCGTAAGGTGTAGATGAATTTGGAACGTACTAATCCGAAGGCTGACGTGGACGTAGTTAGGCTATGCGGTTTCTTGACCATAGATTAACTTTCCGATGTGGTGATTTGAAAGGGTCTGGAGTACTGGCGGAGTGCCTGAAAAGGAGTGATTACATGTGCAGTCTAGGTGAACGTCATTATCATTTCACTTAGATTAAGATATTTAGCGTTTGGAACAAGATACAGTTTGAAAGACTGGCTTGGATGGACTTCCTCTATACTGGAACAAACCCAAAGGCTTTCCTTGAAGGGTGGTTAGGAAGGAGGAGGTCGTCTTTTCCACTCCTCTCTGAGTGAGGAGGGTTGAAGGGGTACAGGGAGGGAGGAAAAGGAGGTGGGGAAGGAGGAGGAGAAAGGGAAGGGATGAGGTCCTCTTAGCATCGTGTAACATCTAAATGCGGCTCAATTGCCTATCTCCCTTGCTCAATTGCCTCTTTCAGCACCAGTTGCTGGAGGTACATTTGAAAGAGAGGCTGGCCACGGACAGTTGGGCGTGTGTCCATTCGTGCGATGTTACTGAGGAACGTCCTGAAGTGTTGGGTGAGGAGAGGGGACCCAGGTGTTAGGGAGGCGAGACCCAGGGGCTGGGAAAGTGGCTCCAACCTTTAGGGAGGTGGGTCGAGGAGCGTTGGGGAGATGGATTCCGGGTGCCGGGAAGGTGGGTCTCAAGCGTTGGGGAGGTGGATCTAGTGTTAGGGCGTTGGTGGGGTGGATCCCTGGCGTTTGGGAGATGGGACCAGGAGCGTTGGGGAGATAAGCCTAGGAGCGTTGGTGAGATGGGACCAGGAGAGTTGTGGAGATGGGACCAGGAGCGTTGGGGAGATGGGACCAGGAGCGTTTGGGAGATGGGACCAGGAGCGTTTGGGAGATGGGACGAGGAGCGTTGGTGGGGTGGATCCCTTGTTGGGGAGATGGGACCAGGAGCGTTGGTGGGGTGGATCCCTGGCGTTGGGGAGATGGGACCAGGAGCGTTTGGGAGACGGGACCAGGAGCGTTGGTGGGGTGGATCCCTGGCGTTGGGGAGATGGCACCAGGAGCATTGGTGGGGTGGATCCCTGGCGTTGGGGAGATGGGACCAAGAGCGTTGGTGGGGTGGATCCCTGGCGTTGGGGAGATAGGACCAAAGGCGTTGGTGGGGTGGATCCCTGGCGTTGGGGAGATGGGACCAGGAGCATTGGTGGGGTGGATCCCTGGCGTTGGGGAGATGGAACCAGGAGCGTTGGGGAGATAAGCCTAGGAGCGCTGGGGAGATGGGACCAGGAGAGTTGTGGAGATGGGACCAGGAGCGTTGGGGAGATGTGACAAGGAGCGTTGGGGAGACGGGGAGGTCGAGGCGCTGTGGCGTTAACACCGAAGACTCTGGGGGACATAAAATTCACGCTAAATTTCGCCTTCAAAATTTCTTGCCAAATGTCCTCTTTAAAATGCCCGCCCGACGTCATCTTGCACATTTTCGCTAAATGTTCTTTCAATGATCGTTAGATGGCCTCTGAAAGTCTCGCTAAACCCCCTGTTCAAGACACGCGCTAATTCTCCATTTTCTCTGCAATAAGCTCCCCGTATTACGTCTACGAAATATTCGCGCGAATGCTCGCGGTTCCAATAGTTGGCTTCTTCTTTATCGGCTCCAAATGATCTTTTTCTTTTTTACTTTGAAACTCAGGCGAAACTCGACGATGAGACCCCGTACTCATACTTTAGCTAATCGTTCTGTGTGATTTTCATTCATCTCTTTCTATACACTTGTGAGTCATCATACGTTCCATGTTCCCTACATTTTGCCTATTCCCTAAACGTTCCATCTTCCCTTTGCGTTCCCTGTTCACTACAAGTTCCTTATACGCTGTACGTTTCGTGTTCCATATACGTGTCCTATTCCCTATGCAATCCCAATTCCTTATACGTTCTTTATTCGGTATATGTTCCCTATTTCCTATGCGTTCCCTATTGCTATATGTTCTTAATTCCCTGTACGTTTACTCTTCCCTATTCGGTCCTTATAAAATAAATCACCCTAATCAAGAGATCAACATACATAGTTTAGCAGCTTATGGTATACGATGACTGTCTACACACAGCACAAATGGTCCAAGTGTTTAGTATCTGCTCCATCGACATATAAAGCTGTACATCTTCACTACTCATCACCAAATTCTTCAATAAAAGCGGTCGATCGTGAGCGCTAAGATTTTCGTTATGACGAACGTCCTGCTCAGTGAAGTCCATTATTGTGGCAACTGTAAGTGAAATACTTTCGGCGTTGGAAATTAAAGACCTTAGAACCATGATGTGATGTTCCGCATTGTGGGGTTGGCGTTGTATATTGTGGTCCTGGGTATTATGTGACGCATTCACGGGACACTTGGGTAGAGCGCATGGGTTCGAATCCTGGTTGCGGTAGCCGGTCCACAGTCAACCTGGCTTAGGCTACGGTATATTATATTATATATATATATATATATATATATATATACTGCAACGAGCGCTCACTTCCACATAACACATAATGCCCTCTGACAGCAAGGATTCGAACCTCTACCACTTGTGTGGGAGCTGGGTACACTAAACACCGGGTTTTATAACCAACTTATCTCCCAAACAAGGTCGAATCCTTGCTGTCGGATGGCATTATGTGATATATATATATATATATATATATATATATACAATCAATGCAATGATCATAATTTCTAATATGAATAAACAGGGTATCAGAAACCTTTCCTGTCTAATACAATATTCATGTTACGTAAGCCTAAAGAGAGAGATCCTTACCAGTCTGCCCAATTAAAACATATTACAACTTTTACAAGGCAACCTATAAACACAAAACACAATCCTGAAGTATCTGGCGAGTTTTTTATTAAAATGTTCTTAACAGCATTATTGGTAATTCCAGAGGCTACATTCACATTAAAGGCTCTTAGAAGGTGTAGAACTGAAATGAAATCGTCATCAAATGACAAAATTAAAAGATTTTTGTTATCTTGAAGTTTCAGGTTACCTCTATGAAACATTTTTTCAGCCATATATAGAAAATCAATGAAATGTCAAGAATATCTTAACTTCAGTTCACTTTGTAACAAACTTTATCAATAAATCCTGGACTGCATATACGTAATGCTCCAAGGAACATCGACAAGAATGTTAATTATTTAATTCAGTCACGTGGCGAGTAATAATTAATATATGAAGAAACAATGGCGAGTTTTCTGTAAATGCTGAAATTTAGCATGTCGTCCTTATAGATCAAGCCATCTAAAATTGATAACTTACAATAATTTTCTACTTCCACGGTAAATCTGATTGACGGTACTAAATTCTTAAGCAAGGGGTAGAAATGTCTGTGAAGTTTCGCTCGTTGGCCAGACACAAAGACCATCATACCTAAACCAAATTGCCACATTGCCCCCCTGGGACATGGGGATGAACGAGATCGAAATTGTAAGAATGGAGGGAGAGGGGAAAGGGGCAGGAAGAGACCAATGGAAAGTGTAGAAGGGGAGGGGGGGGGGGAAGAATGACAGACAAGGTCTGGACTCTAGGGTAGAAAAGGGGGACATGGAAAAGAAATTAATTCAGCAGCAGAGGTAAGTCGAGATGTGTGTCTGTCCCCTAAGGGAACAAAAGGTGAAGGAGGCGGCCGCAGATGCGTAGGTACAAGGATGAGAGAGATCCTCCAGGGACAGCCAGTGAATGGGTGTTTACCTAAGTGCACGCACGGATGGGGTAGGTGGGAACACACGTGTACACAGATAGGATGATGGTTGGTGTCTTGAGATCGATAGGAATTCGTTATACCCACAAATAGGAAGATGGTTAGTCTTGCAGCTTAAAATCTATGTTTGACAGGATTTGAACAAAGATGTTAATCAGCTGACGTGGGGATAGAGGAGAATTAAGAGTCCATTCAGAAGACTGAGATAGTAAAGCAGGGAGTGCATGGAGACAGACAGTGGTTAGGAGTATATAACTGAGAGGAAAATTAACTGGCATATAACCGAGGGATATACACGACGGACAAGCAAAAACATGGTTCATTCTAACAACACAAAATTACAATTTCCTGCTCATTTTTCTCCCTGAATCTCGCTTATCTCAAATTCTAAGCATTATATTTCAGCCCTGCAATAACAAACATAGTGAGCGCAATCATATCCTTCAGTCTATTTTGGAAATCCTCCATCCATAATGAACATTTAAAGGTAATGGCTTAAAGAACAGGTTTTCGACATCCTCGGAAACTCTATCATTCTTCTCCTTTCTTCTTCTTCTTCTTCTCCTTTTTTCTCTCTGTTCTTGTATCGCGTTTCGTTTAAAGTCTGACATTTACGAGAGCGATGGCTCATGACAAAATAAAGAGAATCCTATGACCTACTGACGGGCAGTCTGACCTTATATCCTGCATTTCCTGGTATAAATTTAGCTTTACGCAATGTCTGCCTTCTATGGGCGTCTCATGTATGGATTCGACCACTCCTGAGCATGGCGGGACTACCCTCGATCGCCCCGGTAAGACATGCTAATATGATGAAACCTATGACCTATGACCTGACCATTCAGGGTGAGGTCACTGATCACACTCTCGTCCTCAAGGGTCATAAAGGTACACAGCCGTACTCACAGGTCGTAACGCAATGCACAAGATTCTATTTCGAAACTGAGGGAATTCTTTTGTCCACAAGTGCACTCAGTCTAGATAGCAGCGAGTTAACAATGCCCGAGTCACTAGAACTTTTTCTTCGTCGTTGCGAAATGTCAATCGCCACTTTTATTTCATTACTTTTCATTCCCTGGCGTTTTGGCTGCAGACGGAAATAAAAGCAACAATTTGATCTTTTTTCTCTCTATATACAATCTATTCGTTATCAACATTCCCCGGCAGTGTGGCAATATAACCGGCTGGTACAAACAGATTGTTGCAGTCGGATTCGCCATGATCTCGTTGGCATACCTGCCTCGCCATTAAGGCATATCCCATCGCTGATCCGCTACACGAACGAGGCTCGCGCCTGCGCTAATTTGGATATGCATGTTGATTTTCCGTGAAAATAATGCGAGCTGCAGGTGTAATAAGGATTTAGAAGGGTTATAAAAAACGGACGGAGTGTATTACGTATTTGGGAAACGTAGTCGGTTTTGAAACTCACTTTTAAATAGAATGTTCTATTTTTGGTCCAACTGAACATTACCTACTCATGCATGTACACACACACACACACACACACACACAGACAGCCGTGGTGTAGTGGTTACTGACCATGAGTCAGCACGGGTCTGCCTGAAGTAGACTCTGCACGTGATTGATTCCTGGGCATGACATTCGGCCTACACCCAACCTAGGTGTTCACCTTTGCTTGTGGCTGGTCGGTAAATAGGTAACTAGCTCAGGTTGGTGTGTGTGTGTGTGTGTGTGTGTGTGTGTGTGTGCACAAAGGATTAAACACATGATACATATATACATACAAGGTTAAAAGACGGGGTAACAGGAGTGTAAAACTCTCCCAGTAGCACACAAATAGTAATAAGTAGTAGTCAGACGCATAAACAAACTACAGAAAGCAGACAGCTAAAGGAGCTTGACCAATATGACTCGTGTTCCAGATGAAATCTACGTATATACACGGAAGTAGTCTACAAATATATTGAACAGGGCGCTTGTAATACTGTTCAAAATGCCGCTGGAGGATATCAAAGTACCAGTGGAGTAGGAAAGTGTTAGGAAGCAACACTTTACGTCAGCTCTTCGTCCTGATGGACTGTGGGCCCAGGAAGGCGATAAAGAAGACGATACGAGCTGGAAAAGAATAACTGGACAGTGGCGAATCTTCTTGATGTGACGAAACACCACCAGCAGAAATGATAAGAATGGAGAAGTGTGGTCGAAAGAGAATGTTTAATCTCTGGATGGCAAAACATGGAGAGATAGGGACATGATACCGAACTAGTAATGGCTCCCTTCTATAAGGGATAGTGTAGCGATTAGCGTTCCTGACCGTGACGCATTCACGGGCCGCATAGGGTCGAGCGCTTAGGGTCGAATCCTGGTTGTCGATAAATTGGGTACCTGGCTGACGCTACGGTATTATGTATATATATATACGTGTGTGGCCTTTATTGGGGCATTCAATTGCCCGTGCCGTCTCAGCCGACATACAGAAAAAGAAAAGATTTATGTGAAATGTTTCTCGTAAGCCACAAAGCAAAATGATACACAGGCATTTTGGAGAAGCGAGGTCAATAGAATTATTCCTGGGGGAGGAATACCATGGCCACAAAAAATACAGAAGTACCATAAATTTCATTCTTGCTCGAACGTCAGCTGAAGAAAACAGAGAAGCTTGGTAAGCGTGTGTGTACTGATGCGCCTGTTGCTTTCATGGACTTAAAAGAAGGCCTGTGACTCAGGACTAGGGAGTGAGATACAGACGTGCAACAAGGAACAGTGACTTAAGAAGTTGATCTGGAACAGCTTTAAACAAGTGTTTTATTCTAATCTATGTAACATGAAAACAGAATATGAAAAGAAAATATTTCATGTGGCTGCTCGTGTTGCATGGGGAAGTGTGGTTATGTAGTGTGCGTATGAACTACTTTACCAAGGAATTCAGAGATGGGAGAATGAGGTAAGATGCAGGAGATGTTACGCTTTACGCTGATGATGCAGTTTACTGTAGCGACAATAAAAGGATTGGAAGAGCCACTTTACTGTCGCATTGAGTAGTTCATGTAAAGTGGGACTGAAGATATGTGGGAAATTAACGAAAAGAGGAGCATAAGTAGTGTAAAAGAACTAGGTTTAACGTTATAAAACAGTGCAAGTCAATTAAGAACATAAAGATGCTTAAATATCTGATTAATACCTTTTTGCCAAAAGCCAAGACAGAAATAACAGAAAAGTGAAAACACTGTAAAGTTGTAGATGTATGCGTCTCATACCAAAAAAATCCTTTTTGTGCAAGAAGCAAAGAGGATTATATCTGGTCTTACACTTACACCAGCGCTATAGAATGGAATCAGAGACCTGTGAAATGACTTCCAAAGATGAAAACAGAATGCAAGCTTTTAGGAGGAGAACGCAGGGGACGATGGCTGGAAAGACGTGGAGAGAAAGAGATAGAAAGGAAAGAGTAAAACAAACATTGGCTGTCATCCAAAGGTAAGGACAGACAGAAGCAACGTGTACCAAAGATACTCTGGACGGGAGGAAATATTAGAGGAAGGTAAGGAGGAGGTGCTGCCAAGAGAAGGTGGATCTGGCAAGTTTTTTGGAGGCACCAGAGTAAGAGGGAGAGATGGAGAGAGGCTGGGGCACCGTAAGGAAGCACAACCTGGCAAGCGTTCAAGAACTGAGGGAGGACTTGAGAAGTCACCAGGCGTGGGCCAGCCGTGCCTCGCGGGAAAATATTGGAAGGACACATTTCTTTCTCTTGCACCTCAGGATAAAACGGAAACAGAAAAATCCTAAAATAAGTTGTCGATGCTTTAGAAATTAATAGTCCTCAAGGGTAAACCAGATGAAGTCAAATGTCGAGGGGGAGTAAAGGTGCCTAATGTAAAAATGATAGAGTTGGGTGAGGTGTCTGTCAGCAGTTCTTATGGGGACGGATGACATGAGGTACAGTAAGTTGAAGGTGCGTACGAGTATGACAGTCGGGAAAACCATTTCCTTGTCCACCTTTGGGGATCCGTCTCAAGGATGAGCACCGATCCAGAGGAGAAAAAACGAAAATTGAAAAGAGACCAAACGAACGCGCTCACTGCCCAAGCATATGACGTCGCCTACGGAACACGAATGCACTCAAGTGCACTCAAACACGCATACAAAAAACCCACACTACAAAGATCGTACCAGATTTTAAAAGTGTTATGTTCACAGTGAGAGGTTAAGAGGATAGACGTCCGCCCAACAAGAGAGAGAGATGAGTAAAGGGTGACTCGACCATAATCTTTCTAAAGTAGTGTGTTACAGAACGAAGCAACAATAGGCCATCATAGGAATCTGACAAAGAGGCTTTGTAGAAAAAATGTAGAGAAGAACATTCAGATTATATAACAGTAACAGAGGAACGGAATATGCTGTGTACGGACATTCTAAATGCAGATAAATTACCAAAGTTTAAAAAGTTCTGCGACAGTGGAAAATGTTCAATAGACGAGGCCCCACGAGTGTCCAACTCCCATCCCGTAATGTGCAAACGGGCAATTACAAATAGATAATAAAAGGCACTTAGATCATTGTTTTGAAGACCAAACACACACACACACCAGTATAGTACCCACTGAAAAAGCGTCAGTGTCAAAAAGCCCAGATGAAACGTTTACGAGCCACACCACTGACGAAATACAGCCCGAGTGGTCATGCATGATATATGGATTAAGAAGGCGGACGAAGGACGGAGCTGGACGAAACACTCGCAGCAGGCGTGCTAGCGGACGAATCAGTCAGATGAATCACACACTCAGACGAATCTTTACAGTCTGGTAAGTCACACAGCTGGATGAATCAAGAGGCGACAGAGCCGAAAGAATCACGCAGTCGGATAAGTGACACAGCTGGATAAGCGAAACAACTGGACGAATCTCATACCCAGAGAAGTCGCACAACCGGACGAGTCAAAGTCGGAAAAGAATCACCCATCAGGATAAGTGACATAGCCGGACGAACCAAACAGACGGTTAAGTGACAAAGCCGGATAAGCGACACACACGCGTTAGAATTACGCTGCCGTACGAGTCCCACGTCCGGACGGACCGCGGAGCCCTACTTTGGCAAAAGGTTGCCTGCTGGATAATACTCTCACTGAGCATTCTGAGGATCATCAATTTTTCAGGCGCTGGGCTCGGCTGGGACGGACGAATGTGGCCATTACAGCTCCGAGGCGAGGATGGCTGAAGGCTTAACCTAGGGAGGAGGATATGTGCCTGTGAGTTTACGACCGTGTTTGTTGATATTTTTCTTTTACCCATTTAGAGATATTGGATTACTGATTATTTAGAGTGTTAATTAGCTGCGTTGGTGTGATGTCCGGGACTATCTTGCGCCCTCCGCGTCAGTAGGTTGTAGACAGCAACCGCCCGGGGAAGGACTGCCCTCCTGACTTAGCAGCGTTGAAGTAATGTCGTCTGTCTCAGAATCATCTGTATAATTTTTTCCTTTTACAAAAGTTAAGCTAAATGGCTAAACTCAGTATTTTCTCCCTGCATACGTCGTACATACCATCCTCTTCTATCTGGTATCTTGATTGTTTTTTCTAACCCGTTCGTTCTCATATCCTTCTTTTTCTCCTAGCAAGGCTTGGCGTCGATGAGGCTTTCTGTTCGTGACTGGAGCGCATATCATAAAAAAAACCTTGCCGTTGAAAATGTTACCACAAACACCATCACGATACCATCGACACGCCACTCTCACCACCTCCGGGACACCACCGCCGCCTACACCACGAACACCCAGACAGCTCTATCCAAAGCCTACTGCGCCATTCCGCTATTATCACCACCAATGCGACAACACAATCCGAAAACTACACCACCACGATGGCGCCAACACCAATACGATATCACCACCATCATGAAAACTTTTGAGGACCACACCATCACCACCACGATTTCACCACCAACACCACTACCACAAAGAATCTAGACAATAGGATGAAGGTTTGGGAGAGTGCGCGAGAGAAGCAAGGAGGTTTGATTACCACAAAGCCAGTATCTATTGAGGAGAAGGAAACAGTATTTTCTGGCAAAGTAGGCAACTTAGAGGCAAAGGTGGTGACTCTGTAAACCAAGTTAGAGGACAGAAGTACCCTCCAGCCAGCTACGAAGATATGTCAGCCTTAAGTAGGAGTTCAGGTTAGGGAAGTACCGACCCATAATGGGTTTTGTGTACTTAGGGGCAAGAAAAGGATGATCCTATTGTCATTCAGGTCGGAGATTCTGTACTAGAAAGTACTAGAAGGGAACGTTTGTGCTCTCCTGAAGCCACGAAGGACGCTATGCTCAGGAAATTTGATGGCAGTTTCTCGAACACATTTAGGAAACGACAATCATCAATCAGGTGGGAACAAATTACACAGTCACGAGCAGATCAAGAGTACATTATAGGCAGGTACAAGGCTCTCAGAATCTCCACAGAAACCTGCAGAAAGCTAGTTATATCAGAATTAACGGTTAGATACGACGTAGATTCATGCACAATGGTAATAAAGATGGTCCAGCCCAGAGGAAGTGGCCAGCTACAAAAAAGGAGTAATTGGGAAGAAAGTAATGCTTCATTTTGGGAAATGAAGTTGTCAAAGATGGTTATGTAGTTGAAGAAAACCTCGGGAGGAAATATACTTAACATAAAAACAAATACATACAGGATAGAGAGATTCTAAGCCAGACAGCTTCAAATTTGGGAGAGACAAGACCTACTAAGCGAGTAATAGGTGCTTTTGAATTGCAATATGCACAAACAACGCCCTTCGAGCAGGATATATGATAGAAAGTGTAGTTCGAGATTTGATAGTGTAAGGGGTAAACAGACTTATACAGCTGGGATTCAGAGAGATCAAGGAAAAACGGACAAAGACGATACTCTACAGAAGGGAAGTCGGCTCTGAAACCTCCATAGTTACAGCAACGAATAGAAAAAGGAGTTCCGGTTCAAGAACAGTGTCGGGAAGAGAAATCGGGTCCCATTTCCTTAGTGTCAGTCAAAGGAGCCCCTGGGAGCCATCCAGCCCTCCTCGACCGGAGGCACTGTTCTCACTCAGCAACAGAAAGCCATATGGAAAGTGTACTGCCACATTATTTATGGCGACTGTAACAAGAGAAAATCCTAGAGATGAGATTAAAGAAATTTGTTGCCAAGTTCTAAGTAAGAAATAGGAAGGGAGACTCGTTCATATATGTACATTGTTAAATTTGTAAATACATTGGATAAATTGCCTGCACATTGCTCACAGAAAATGCTTCGATTTTCTCACAAAATGCCACTAGAGACAGCAACTACCGAGAAATTACTTCGAGCTGTTATACAATGTTACAGTTCATCATTTGTATCTTACTAATGACACTTTTTGTAACTTACAATATCTTACTAAAACACTTCGTAACAGTATCTTATTACTGACACTTTATAGCTTACAGCATCTTACTATTGACACTTTCTGCAACTTTCACTATCTTACTAATATGCTTAACTTATTGTATCTTACTAATGACACTTGGTAACTTACATCTTACTAATGACGCTGTAACTTACTATATCTTGCTAACGACACTTTTAGTAACTTACGGTTTCTGACTAATGACACTTTTTGTAACTTACAGTATCTTATTAATGGCACTTTAAAACTTACAGGCCATTTTCAAGTTCACCTTCTAACACATTATATACGGAGTACAATACAGAGATTTCTATGCATATTCTAGTGAAAGAAATTTTGTATTTTCTGTGAATCAAAATATGTGATCTGCTCGACAGTGGGGATTATAATGAACGTCAAAGTAGCGCAAAAACAAAGCCAAATAAAAGCCCGAGAGCTTCTGTCTTTCCTAAGGATGATGCAGAGTTAAGGATAATTGACTAGCGAGCTTGGAAGGATACTATAGGAAAAAATAGAATATATATATATATATATATATATATATATATATATATAT
>JAYMFT010140578.1:0-12834 GCA_038088735.1 Panulirus argus
AACAACACAGTCACCCCCTTTCTTAATAAATTCAACTGCAATACCATCCAATCCTTCCGCCTTGCCGGATTTCATCTTCCGCAAGGCTTTCACCACCTCCTCTCTCTCCACCAAACCACTCTCCTTAAATCTAGCTTCGCACACCACCCCAACCAATACATCCTCCATCTGCCACTCTATCATAAAACACATTCAACAGTCCTTCAAAATTCTCATTCCATCTCCTCACTCCATCATTACCTATTATCACTTCCCCCTTGTTCCCCTTCACCGATGTTCCCATTTGTTCTCTTGTCTTACGCACATTATTTACCTCCTTTCAAAACATGCTTTTATTCTCCTTAAAGTTTAATGATACTCTATCCTCAACTCTCATTGGCCCTCTTTTCCAACCTTTACACCTTCCTCTCGATCTCCTGCCGTTTTCTCTTATATATTTTCTAGTCATTTGCACTCCTTCCCTGTAAATATCGTCCAAACGCCTTTCTTTTTTCTTTCACCCTTCCTAATCTGCCTGTCCCACCTTTCTCATGCCACACGCATCTCTTGCACATACCATTACTGCTTCCCTAAATGCATCCCATTCCTCACCTACTCCCTTCACTTCATTTGCTCTCACCTTTTGCCATTCTGCACTCAATCTCTCCAGAAATTTCTTCACACAAGTATCTTTTCGAAGCTCACTTACTCTCGCCACTCTCTTCTCGACATTCTCTCCTCTTTTTTGAAAACCCCCACAAATCTACACCTTCGCCTGCACAAGGCAGTGATCAGACATCCCACCAGCTGCCCCTCTCAGCACATTTACATCCAAAAGTCTCTCTTTTACGCAACTATCAATTAATGCGTAATCTAATAATGCCCGTTGACCATATCTTCTATTCACATGCGTATACTTGTGAATATCTTTCTTTTTAAACCAGGAATTCCCAATCACCAGTCTTTTTTTTAGCACACAAATCCACGAGCTCTTCACCAATTCCATTCACAACACTGAAAACCCCATGTACTTCAATTATACCCTCAACAGCGACATGACTCACCTTTGCATGTAAATCACACATCTCCAATACCCGGTCTCGTGCACCAAAAGTGCTGACACACTCACTCAGCTGCTCCCAATACACTTGCCTCTCAAGATCTTTCTTCTCACGACCAGGTGTATAAGCACCAATAATCACCCATCTCTCACCATCCTCTTTCAGTTTTACCTGCATCAATATGGAAACTAATTCCTTACACGCTATCTCACACTCCCATAACTTCTGCTTCAGGAGTTGTGCTACTCTTTCCTTAGCTCTTGGGATGTGAGTTTGAATGGAGAAAAAATTAGAGGAAGTGAAGTGCTTTAGATACCTGTGGGTGGATTTGGCAGCGAATGGAACCATGGAAGTGGAAATGAGTCATAGGGTGGGGGAGGAGACGACGGAGCAAAAATGGGCATGTTTGAAGGAATAGTATTTTCAACAATATTATATGGTTACGAGGAATCAGCTATAGATAGGGTTGTATGGAAGAGGGTGGATGTGTTGGAAATGAAATGCTTTCGGACAAAATGTGGAGCGAAGTGGTTGATCGAGTAAGTAATATAAGGGTAAGAGAGATGTGTGGTGATAAATACTGTGGTTGAGAGAGCAGAAGAGGATCTGTTGTAAATGATTTGGACATATGGCACGAATGAGTGAGGAAAGGTTGACTAAGAGGATATATGTGTTAAAAGTGAACGGAACAAGAAGTGGGAGACCAAACTAAAAGTGGAAGGATGGAATAACAATGATTCTAAGCAATCGGGGCCTGAACATGCAGAAGGGTGAAAGGCGCGCACGGAATGGAGTGAAATGGTACGGCGGTTTGGTTGTGGGTGGGGGGCTCTGATTGTAGTAGTGGCAGCCCCCTCCCACGACATTTCCCTCTCTATGAGACCTTCCTCCTCTTCTACTTACTATACCAACATTCGTTGTCTCTCTAGTCTCCCCTCCTCAGTTGAACACCATCTGTCTAGCATCTCTCTTAATATCTTACTTCTCTCTTAGGCACAGTTGTCTAATGGTGTTCTCACCAGTCCTTTTTTCATTTCTAACTGTAACCTCCACTCACGAATCCGGTTCCAATGTGGTGCTTGTGCTTATTCCAACATCAACACACCTGTTACACGCCTTAAGGACCTGGATTCTCCAGACTTTTATGTTAATGTGGCTCAAAGTCTGTCTCCCTACTATCCCACTTGTCCTGTGTTTCGCCTATTGCTCTCCTACTTCTTCAACTATCTAAACTCCTCCCATGTGACTGTGACATCATCTCATCCGCAAGCCGAGATCCTCTACCTCGGGGATTTCAACGTTCACCATAGGGAATGGCTGAATTTCTCGCATATGAATGGTGGAGGGATCGAAGCCCTCACATGCTCCATTCTCAATGATTTAGAGCAACTTATCTCCCACCCTACCCATATACCTGACCGCTGTGACCACACTCCTAATATTCTGAATTTGTTTTTCACTTCTAGTCCATCTCCTTGTAAATGTAGAATCTCACCCTCAGTTGGTTCATCTTATCAGACTCTCATAAATGTATCTACTCTAACGGCACCTTCCCCTCCAGCAGCCCCTTCTATGTATAAACACTGGCACCTGAACAAAGCTGACTGGAATAACTTACGTAATTTCTTTTCTGACTTTCCATGGGTAAATTACTGTCTCTTATGTGATGATGCTTCTGTCTCCACCAAACGCATAACAGGTTATTCTTGTGGGAATGGAAGCACTTATCCCCTCTTCCTCTAAGACTATTTCCTCATCCAATATTTGTTTCAACCGTTCCTGTTCTGAGGCCATTCAGACAAGGGGTCAGGAACATCGGGTTTGAAAAACTCCTTCCTCTGGCTCCCATTCAGCTTTTAACGTTGCCCGTAATCGCTGCTAGCAAGTTATCCATGAGGCGAAGCGTTCCTTTATTCAAAGAAAGGGCGATAACCTCTCCTCGTCATCCACGGATAGGTCTTTCTGGTCTTTAGCTAAGGGCATCTTTAACAACTTCTGCCGCTCTACCTTTCCCTCACTTTTCCGTTTTGACAGTACTATAGCTGTCTCCTGTTGACAAAGCAGCTCTCTTTGGTTCCCGTTTCCTCTCTAACTCCACGTTGGATGACTCTAACATTCCTTCACCCCCTGATACTCATCTAACTAATCAATATGCTCTTGCCGTAATCTCTTTTCGGGTTGTTCTAAAATTGCTTCTTTCTCTGGACACTAGCAATGCTAATGGTCCTAATGGAATCAGTCCACGTGTACTGAAAGAGTGTGCCTCTGAACTTGCACCTGCGCTTGCTCGTCTGTTCCGCTTCTGTTTGAAGAAACAAAGCTTTTCCTTTTCCTTGGAAAAGATGCTTTGATACATTCCATTCTTAAGAAGGCTGACCATTCTGATCCCTCTAACTATCGTCCCATTGCTTTGACATCTACCAGTTCCAAAGTCTTTTGAATCTCTCCTCAATTCCCATATCCTTAAACACCTCGAAAATCACCAATATGGCTTCCGTAAGGCAAGATCCACTAGTGATATTCTCTCCTATCGTGCTAATGTCTGATCATCATCCCTGAAGGATTTTGAGGAGTCATATGTAGTTGCCCTTGACATGTCTAAGGCTCTTGACAGGGTGTGGCATCGGGGTCTCATCTCTAAGCTCCCCTCTCTTGACTTCCCTCCCTTACTTTGCTCCTTAATATCTAGCTTCCTCTCCGGTCGATCTGTCTTTGTGGCTGTTGATGGATCAGCCTCCCCCTTTTTTTCCATTAACAGCGGTGTCTCACAAGGATCTGTCTTGTCCCCTACATTTTTTTTTTTCAACGATTTCCTCTCTTCCAAAAATAATTCATTGCACTCATACGCTGACGATTCAACGCGGCATTGATACACATCCTTCAATTCTGCTCCCTCTTCTCTCACTCGATCTGCATCTCGTCTTGACACAGCTTTCTTAGTAAACTCAGACTTGCACAGGATTTCTCAGTGGGGTACACCAAGTCTTTTTAAGTTTAATGCCTCCAAGACCCAATTTCTACCTATCTCTCTATCGGAAACTTCTCATAACTCTCGTCTCTCCTTTGACGGTTCTGTAATTCCAACTCTTGACTCAATGAACATACTTGGCATTACTGTAACATCCGCTTTTTCTTGGAAACTCCACATCACAGGAATATCTAAGTCTGCCTCTAAGAAACTGTGTGTCCTGTTTAGATATTGAAACCTCCTCTCTTCTGAACAGTTGCTCCGTTTACACAAGAGATTGATTCGTCCTTGTATGGAGTACTGCTCTCACATTTGGGGTGGTTCTAGTTCTGAATTCTTAATTGACAGAGCTGAGTCGAAAGCGGTGCAACTTATAAACTGTCCCAGGCTAACTTCCAAACTTGACCACCTTGCCTTAAGCCACAATGTTGTTTCACTTTCCCTCTTCTATTGGTATTACTTTGGTTTTTGCTCCCGAGAGCTGGCTGCATGTGTGCCCCTACCGCTAGCTAGACCACACAATACTCGGTAAGTTGCAGCGTCACATGATCAATGTGTGACTATAGACAACCAAGGGTAGGCCGTTTTCATACTTGCTTCTTTCCCTACACGTAGAAGCTTTGGAACTCCCTACCTTCTCATGTCTTTCCCCGTAACTATGACCTGGCACGTTTCAAAAGACAGGTTTCTCACTGTCTGAGAAGATCATAAACACTTTCCCTTATCTTCTCTTTTTCCGTTTCATAAGTCTCTCTATATTTCAATTAAGACCCAACCTTGATGTGAGCTCTTTTCCGTGACTATAACTTTCAACATAAAAAGAAAAAAATATCAACATACATGGATACCCCTGATTTGCTATTTAATGCTTGAATATAATGCCAAACATTCAGCTGTTCATCTCTATGTACGTTAATGATGGTCAATAACATTTCCGACTATTTGTTGCCTTGACAATATATTCTATCATTAACATTTCTCTTTAGTCTCGTTGATTTATACATTATCAGCACAAAAGTTATATTCATATATCAGGTAGACACTGGAACTCATCAACAGTATGTCAGTACATAAATGAAATAGTAAGTTTAATGTTAAGGTTGGCCGACACTGGACATACTTGATCCTTCTTCGAATGTCTCTTTCAGTGATGTATTTAATAATAAAGAAGATATCAAGATACCATAGCCAGAGCTGATTGTGTATGTCATTCTATCAACCTGTAAAGACTCGACACCTTCTACTAAGAGGATTCAGTTCACTATTCGGTAAGGTACAGACCAGTTCATTCAGGGAAAGGAGGGAGAAACAACAGAAATTTTTGTTCATTAAATCTGGGACACTAACGCTTAACTGTAAGGGATCTATTCACATTGTGTGCGCTATCATGGCCGTGTGTTTTGGGACCCAAACAGCTTTGAACTGAAATAACTCTGTTAAACGTGGCAGCTGTGATGAGAGCCAGGCTCTGCCTCTCAACTAATAGGCCCATAAACACTTAATGATCTGTCACATTACATCTCTGATTCTCATTCGAACAGGATTTTTATTTTTTTATCTTTACCTGCAATAACTTTCTTACACTTAATATGCTTTGAAGTGCACACAGATCAACTCCTGGTGCCAAAGTCACTTTCATCTTATTTTTCAATTTATTGAGAAACAATGAATGCATGAAACTCCGCTTAATGATGTAGTAATATAGATAAGCACCCCCTAAACGTGATGAAAAAAGAAATGTTTCATTTATCATTGGATATTTTCATTATCATTCCCCTGAACGAGGGAGCTTTGTATAAAGTTGTAGCATAATATAGTGATTATTCAGGTCATCTGTCGTGCAAATTTGTTTCCTCCCACTGAAATGGGCAAATTATGCTAATATTACTTAAGTCCAAATAACGTTGCAATTACTCTCTATTTTCGAGATTTCATTACCAGTGGTAGCGGGAAAACATTGCTGGTTCATTAAGTCAACTTCCAGCAGGGAGCAGCGTCAGTAGGGCAAGGCATGGGTCCCTCCTCAGTTCAGATGCAGCCCAGGGTCAAAGGTCACTCTCTGAGACAGCTCAGGCAATGATTCCCAAACCCTGCAACAGTTTCCTTTCACACACACAAAAGCACAAAAGAGCATAGCAACTTAAGTCAACATTGACACCGGGAACGAGGAATGTGTTTCTAGTGATCTTGTTGGCGGGAATATACTGGTAGAACTGCTGGTCGCCCTTGTACCACTTGAGGCTGTAGAGCGTGGCGTTGCCCAGGTTGGAGCGGCAGGAGAGAGCTCCGCCCGCGCTCCTTCGCACCTTGTACTCCGGCACATCCACTTCCTGGATCTCCAGCGCCGCTCCGCACCCTGACGAGACAAGCACACACCTACCTACATGGTGGTGACCTACACGTGGAAGAGGAGCCATTGTCTAGCACGCTAGGGATGGAGTTACACCTTGGGGGACCCAAGCGATGCAAACCATATACTGTGGGGCAGCAGCCATTGCGTCACCTCAATGGAATGAACAGTTACCCTGGAGAAGCGAGAGGCTACAAAACTGGATATGACACACATACCGTGGGGAAGCAGCCATTATGACCCCAGAGTAGTTAGCCACGGGGCTACCGTCTGGAAATGACTCAGTGCATCCATAGTGTCACAGACATGAAACGATAGAGATACCATGAGGGAGAGAGTCATAAGGTTGTTAGTGTTTAGTGAACACGTTGTTGTGACACGCTATACAGAAGTGTGCAACACAGATGGCAGGGGAGTTTATCTTAGAGAACACGGACTTTGTTAAGGAAGAGAGGTGAAACCACTCCAGCACCCACAGCATATGGAAGCTAACATTATTGGCATACATGTGGGACATACTGTTAGAGTCTATCAGTGACATTTGAAGAAGATATAGGAAAGACTTGCGGGAATGATGACGGAATGTAAGTGTGACCATATCCTGTAATGTAATTAAATGACGTTAAGTCATGTCAGAGTCCCGACTTTCGTCCATCTGCTGCTTGCTGTTCTGTTGGTAAAATTCTTGTAAGGGACGTCTGGAACAGTATATGTTTTCTAAATATCTGACCCGTTTCGGGACACCGACAATGAGATTCACTCGATGTGAATTTTAGAACCCCTCGTGTATAAACGATTATCACTGGCTATTAAACCTCTGCCAGAACTATTGACCTATGACGGCACACACTACAATTGCAACTTTATAAATGCTGATCAGTGGAACAAGAAACTATGTACACAAATGTCAGTGGCTCTTGTATGTACATACGTCAAAATACATCACAGAAAACACACTGCTGCACGAATGAAATGGATCTAAAGAGAAGCAAAAAGTAAATTACTGATGAACTAATAAGAGGCTGCCTTTTAAGAAGGTGGAAAACTTTCCTCATATCTAATTTGACCAGGACTTTGTCGAGGGCAAGGATACAAGACATTATTACTTACTTCATTTTCCCTGTGGGATGCCGGTGTTAAATCACTTCTGTTACATGAAGGTGACTGGTCCACAACAGACGCTTCTGACAGCTGTCCTGGCTAACAGGTGGCGAAAGGTGTTGCAGGCGGCAAAGGGTCTAATGCCACAAGGAAGTGCTCAAGACAAGGGGTCTGATGGAAGCCAGAACTTTATTGGCATGGCTGAGGTTAAATTGATTTAGCAGATTAAGTAGAAAGGTCCTTGGTGATTGGACTGAGAGTGAGTCAACTAGTAATCAATATGACGGGATGTTTCACCCGTAAAATCTCTTGTAGATCAGGAAAGGAAGGACAAGACTGCTTGATACACATCTGGTTCACTTGGGTTATAGACTGGTGGATCAATTCGTCTACAGGGAGGTCGTTAGTATCGTAAACTTCACGACATAGGTGCCTCTCCCGGAGAGCTGGGTTTGTAAAGCGTTTTTACTGGTGACTGTTGCGAGTACGATGATAATGCTGCCGCCTTGTTACTTATTGTGTCGCCCGCGTATCATGACAGGCACTTGGGCATCGCTCTCCTTCGTCGTCCATTCACCCGTCTTTCTGTCGTCCGTCCGTCCGTACGTCTGTCGTCCGTTCCTGTGTCACCTGTCGCCCATTGTCGTCCATCCATCTAGACGTCTGTCGTCCGTCGTAGAGAATCACACTTTTACCTGCAACTCACCCTTGGTCATACCTTGAAAAGCATAAGTCTGATGCTTAAGAAGTCTTATAGTTTCCAGTCATCAGAAAATAACTGCGTAAGGCCTATCATTATATATGGATTTCCGTTGGTTCGTTACCTTTTATAAAGGTTTAACCTGGATTATAATCTTGCTAATAACTTGAAAAAAACTCCAACTTTGTCCATAGATCTACAGAGAAATATTTTGAAATTTTCCAAACAGAATATCCACCTATTCTTACTTCACTCCCAGTAATCAGGCTGTACAGCACGCGACGCAAGTGCACCATGGAACATTCCACTTTCTTACTGTATCTTATATAGTGGGGCTTGAGGACAACGGGGTCGTGAACAAGTCTAGGAAAACCCTTACGCTGTCTGTCGGGGATCTTCATTTAACGCCTTGATGACAGAGGGCATTAGGAGCTTGCCACTCTCAGCAGGGACAATGGTAGGAATTAACCAAATGGAGGAAGCAATGTTCGGCCGAGTGGCGTCAGTGGCCTTCATTAACCCTCTTGAGGAAATATTTGTGTCTTTAGACAACCTGATGGTGGGTGTGCTTCTTCCTGTGGGAAGTCCTGCAAGAAGCAGCTCTCATGAAAGCAATAGATCACGTCCCCCAGACCCCAGGGATGGGGTTAGACTGATGACTATTCCTGAGGAGGAAACCGTCACAAACGATGTGCTGAGGAATTCACAATTACTTACCTAGAGATATCACTCTGGCTACCTCACCGGGAAGGATCCTGACTCACTGGAGATTCCCCAGTGATACAGTTTAGTGGCAGAACACATTTGAGAATTGGGATTTGGGAATGTTTGTGTAAGTGTCATGTTTAAGAACATAAATTATCACCACACAAGTAGGAAGCACCAGGAAAATGGTTGAAAGTAGCAGGAAAAAAGGTAAAGGCAGTAAGAAAAAAAGCAGAAGCAGCAGGAAAAAAAAGTATGAGCAACAAGAAATCAAGGAAAGGCAGCAGAAAAAATAGGAAGGACCAGCAGGAAAGCAAACAAGATTAGCAGAAGAACAGGCAAGGGAAGCAGCAGAAAAGACAAGGCAGAAGGGGAGGACGAAGAAGCAGATTATTGATGAGACGTCTGTTTCCCTCCCACACACAGGACAGCACTGTGCTCGTTAGAAAGACACAATTTGCTCCTTAAGGTGCTGCAGTAACATGAGATGGATGGGGGGGTCCTCGCTAGAGGTGCCAGGGTTTTGTGGCTACTCGGAAAGGCAAGTTCTCTCCTGTTTCTTACAGAAGGAAAAGAGAGCTACTTAAGGGCACTCCGTCTGTCCTGTAATGAAAAGAAATCTCCTACTTGGAATAACATGGATTACTGGGGCAATATCACTTGGGCCAGGGCGACACTATGACGCGCCAACTATAACGATCAAGGTCTCTTTGGAAGACATCTGACTGACAGTCACTCAAGTTGACGTGATCTGTACCGGAGGTGATCACCCGAGGCCCACAAAGCCGCAAATTTCACATCCAAGAATCCTTCATGAGTAACACATGTTAGTATACCAGAGCAGAGGCGACAACAGGTTGGATGACGTGGTGGGGGAGGAGGGTTATGTTGTGCAGGAGCGAAGAATAAATAAACCTTCGGCCTACGTGCATTGGGACGAATCAAACACGCAGCCCGGAGGCGAGGAAGGTCCATAGGCAGCCTGTCCACTCTTGAACTTCTGGCCGGAGATAACGCGGCCTCACCATACTCAGTATATTCAGCAGGTCACATATCCACGGGAAAGACTAATGATTTAAGTACAAGACTGACGAGAAATGTTTTCATTTGGTAATGAGTTGGTCGTAGAGAAACCAACTCTTTCACAGATTCAGTTTGTTTTGTGATGATGGAAAATCATAGTCAAAGATGTTTTTCGGGTCCGTGTATCTGCTACATCCTCCACATTCATTCTCATTTCTCTTCCCTCCCTGCCTTGTCTCCGTAGTCTTCCCCTACCACTAAGGCTTCATGTATTATCTTTGTTTCAGTCTCTTACCTTTGTGTGGTTGTATTCTGTCGAGGGCAGGTGGATCAGCTTAGTCCAAAGCCTTAGTCTGGCAGCTTGGCGAGTCCTGTATTCATCACATGGTAGCTTGGCGAGTCCTGTATTCATCACATGGCAGCTTGGCGAGTCCTGCAGTCAACGCATGGCAGCTTGACGAGCCCTGTGCTCATCACAAGACGGATTGATGAGTCCTGTGCTCATCACATGTTAGCTTGACGAGTTGTATGCTTATCACAATGCAGCTTGACGAGTCGTGTGCTCATCATATGTTAGCTTGACGGATCCTGTACTTGTCACATGGCAGCTTGCTAAGTCGTATCCTCATCGCATGGAAGCTTGTCGAGTCCTGTGTTCATCACATGGCAACATTAAGAGTCCTGTGTTCATCACAAGAAAGACGTCCCTGTTACCCTGGTGGACCCGAGTACGACTTACGGCTTCACACAAAGCGTTCATCGGTGCCTTGGTTACCTTACACGAAGCATTAGTCACATTCCAGTATATACAGACTACGTTCACTTTCCTAAATTTGTTATTCCCATTCACATCGACATAATGTCTCCATACCTTCGATGCTTACAGCTATTTCATTTAACCTCACTCATTTTTGTCTTTACTCCATACTCGTCGTTGTGTCCACTCTACTAATGCCGCTGTAGTTTCCTTTAAATAGACTGATCTTCCACTGCTCAGTCTGTAATGGCGCCTCTACTCCATAACAGCTGCGTCCCACGAGGGGAAATTGATATGACCTGCACCAATATCCATCGGCACCACTCACGCCGAGGTGACCTATGTTGACATTGCCAGATGGAATCCACCTGCATCAGAGAGTGGAAGCGTCCACGTTATATCTAAGGCACCGAACGATCTGACATTTTGTTCGTAAGAGGATTATACTTAGGTCCGCGTCCACAAATTTGAATTTCATACTAAGTAAAAGTACATTAGATAGAAAAGTGTGTTCATGAAGAATCGTTTATAAGTTTCCAGAGTAACACAATCGAATGTTTACTGAAATGTAATATATTTTAGAGACTGTTAACAGGAACTGTAACTATATACTCGTATGAGACGAGGCCAACAGAGGAAGCAAGGACTGGCCGGGGTCTGCCTTCATGCAGCCACTGCCTCCGGTAGCTGACAGGATGTAATAATAGTGTAATAGCTTCATCACTCCAGCCGGGTCACCCTGGCTTAGCCAAGGCTTTACTTCCGTTTACAGAGTTCACCTGTGGTCAACATTGCTCTGTGGCGACCTGTGGCCTTATCTTGTTATGTTTCGAAGGCTATATCGATATCTTAAAATGAGCCTTTCGTTACATAAAGGAAATAACATGGACAAATTTATACCCCATATAATAAGAAGGCAATAAACATCTTCCATCGTTTACTCTGAGAGCAAGCAACTGAACTTGACAGCTCCAAAATATAATAGTTTCTGATACTTCAAGAAATATTTACTTATTCATTCAAACAAAGTGGTTTGTCCAGAGACATTGATACACTTTGAAATTTTATAGAAAACTGTTTTATCCTTACAATTTGCCAAGATAAAGATGATGGGAACCTGTTCGAGGCAACCCGGAGGGCATCCCAAAGGACAACATAAAGGCATTCCGGAGGATGTCAGAAAAGGACATCCTAGAGGACTTCCTGGCGGAAATCTCAGAGGCATCCCACAAGACTTCCCTGAAGGCATCCCAAGGACATCCATACAACATCTCAGAAACTAAGTCAAAGATATGTATTGCTCAGTATAGCGCTGACATCATTTTCTGTAAAGACTTAAAGAATATGGTTTGTGCTTCCTCTAGAATAATATATCATTTAAGGCTATATCCTGTCTCTTTACTGAAGATTTTGGACAATAATAAGTGTTATATTCTGCCCAAATGCTTCTTTTGACAACGAATTCCATGATATATGATGAAGATAGAAAGTGCTTGAGGATATCAAATATCATTATTCAAACCTTCACCCTTCTGTTGGGTTTACGTGGAACTTCTGTATCAGTAGAATTACTTATAAATAACATATTAACGAAAAGATTTCATTCTGTAAGATAAAATGTGTTTTCTCCCCATGCTTCTATGCCTTATGAATCATATTCAGACGCTAAGTCAAGCTGCCGAAACTGCGCGCCAATGCATACTATTTACATAAGCAGGGACAAGGCTATTACCTCTTGACAATGAAGAAAATAAATGGCGAAACTTTAAGAGTCATGTCATAAATCTGGCATCTACCCAAGGCCGGGTCAAGACTGATATGACACCAGATATTTCCGGTAGTGATGAAAACAGTGATGGATGACAGAACTATAATTACCTCGGGTAACTGCCAGCCTTTCTCCACACTAAAGCAGTATGGTGTGTCAATGTATATCCTGATGGTATATACGTTACTGTATATCCTGAGGGTATATCTGTCACTGTACACCCTGATAGAATATGTGATACTAAATATTTTGATGGTGTTTGCTAAAGTGTTGATTATATAGTGATGCTCCTCTCTCTTTATCCAGGCAGATGTTGCACAGATGTTGTTTTGCATATATATAAGAATAGGCAATATATATATATATATATATATATATATATATATATATATATATATATATATATATATATATATATTATA